>JAJIBD010039029.1:0-52180 GCA_021461705.1 Cryptotis parvus | reverse complement strand
CCAAGATACAAATCATTCATTTGAAAACCTATATGCATAGCTGTGTTCAATGCATCACTGAGTACACCAGCCAGGTAAGAGAAGTAACCTTGGTGTCTAAGAGCAGAAGAGTTGATAACGAAGCTGTGGTTTTTATACACAATGGAATACTATGCAGTCGAACAGAGTGATGAAATCATGCAATTCACTGCAACATGGATTAAACTGGAGGCTCTAATGTTGAGAGGAGTGAGAAGGACAAAGCCCAGATGTTCTCACTGATGTATGGCATACAGAATAACATGGCGAGGGAATTGGAGGCAACAGAGGTGGGCAGAACACTGGTTCTAGATTCCAGAAACAAAAGGGATAAACAAGGAAGGAGACATATGGACGGAGGAAGCAGGGTGAGAATCTCTGGAAGCTAAACATATCGGTGGAGTCAGGGGGACACAGACCCTTCGTGGTGTAGAAGCAAAAATCTGTATCTATTTCTAAACCATTAAACCCAACACTAATGTAAACATGGAAATAAAACCACAACAATAAAACTTTAAATTTATGTCTGTATGTGGTGAGGGAATCTGGGGTCAGTGCTGAAAGGATGGAGGCAATGTGTAAGGCTGAAGGTGAGAACAGTGGGTTTTTTTCTTTGTTTTTAGGTGAAGCAAGAAAGATTTTATTAAAATTTATATGGAAAGATATGAGGGGAGTGAACGGATGAAATTTGAGAGAGAATATAGGCTTCTCCAAAATGGAAAAGCCAAGCAGAGAGGCAAAGCGAAGCAAGTGAGATGCATGCTCAAGGGAAAACACGAGCTCGAAGAGCAAGGTGGGAACTCCGAAAGCCTGAGAACCTATCGCAAACAACTATGTGAATCATAGGGTCTAAATAAAATTTTTAAATGAAAAAAAATATAGACATATTGAAATCAGACAACTTAGGCATCTTACATTCCAGTGATCCTCAAATAAGTGAGCAGCTTCAAATCACCTGGGGATATGAAAAAAACACTGATTCATAGGCTTAATGTCTAAAGGTTCTGATTCAGTAGGTCTGGTCAGACAGGCTCCTATGTCTCTTAGGATGCAAGACGCAGCTCAGAGCAGAGTTCATGATAGGCACTGGGCTTTAGCCCTGGTTCCACAAAAATAGAACAAAATAATAGAGTTAGCCCCATTCTTCTTTTCTCTTCCCCCAGCAACAACAAAAAACAAAAAAGTTTCTTGGTTATTCAGTATCAGTTTAAGCAAATTAAATTTACTGAAACTGGAGTGAATAAATTGCCACCATGTGATGTCCAGAAGCCTCAGACTGGAACGTGTTGTCATTGCTCTAACCTCGAGCTCACTGCCACTGCTGAAAGACGTTTGGTCAAACACACACACACTACTCACTCCTCAAGAGCTCCGCCACCAGAATATCTTCCCTTGTCAGTATTAACATCCAACTCGGGGCTCTCCACTAAGTAGAAGCTTCAAGTTAAAAACAACCAGCAAAGTACCTAGGAGAAAAGCAGATGTTTGACTTGTTAATAACTTTACTACACAAAAAAGCCAGACATGGTGCTACTATCTCATCTCAGGAATGACTTTTGCTGTAGATAAATTTCCTCCTTTACCTCAGTAAAAGAATATGCTTGAATATGTTCCAAGATTTATCTCTTACAGTAAATTCAACTCCCTGCCTAAAGGATGTTGAATTCCTGCAGTATTGAACTTCTTACTGCTACCGATTCCATGTCTTTCAATGTAGACTCTTAAACTGTGGTATTCTTTTCATAAATTGAATTGTGAAAATTGCTAGGAGTCTGAGACTATTTGTATTACAGGCTATGCTCCCATTGATGAAAATGATATAAATATACATAAAACAAAGATCAATTTTAAACATTTATACAAGTATAAAATCTATTTTAGATCCTCTTATAGGTGTTGGCAAATTTTCTTTAAATGGTTAAGTGATAATTTTTTTCTTTATATGAAATATTTAAATACTCTAAATATTTCTGTATGCTCAGACCATATTGATTCAACACAATTGTCCATGAACTATTTCTACTGTTATAACAGTAAAAAACTATAACAAAGTTTACATGAACGAATGGTGATTATAATTCAGTAAAACAGTACTTACAAAAACAAATCTGAAATTGGATTTGTCATGTGAACCATAGTTTGCTGACTCCTGCTAACTATTCTAAACAATAATTAATTTTAAAAAGTTAAATACTGAAATAACGAAAAGTCTATAATAGAAATTAAAGAGCCACAATTACATTTTTTCAGTTCTTACTTAAACACCTGGGAGAAAAAGACAGTGACTAATAATTTGGATATAACATAAATATCTGTATCTAATTCCTGGATCAAATATTTACTTGTGCAAAAAACCCCAAATAAATTTCCTAACCCCTCTGAACTTAAATTAGAATCTATATAATGGAGCTCATGAAGAAGATAAAACATTGAGTTATTTTGAATCTTAAAGATACTAATTTTTATTAAAAATGTATGATTTAAGTTGTAAAATCATTTTATAATTTACATTAATTGGCTATATTAATGTAATCAGTATATTGAAAGTTGCTAATTCCAATGAATCTGGAAGCATCTCATTTCATCTCATCTCATGCTGAAATACTATCTCCCAATTTTTCTACTTAATGCAAAAATTAGGTATTGCTACCCAAGGGTCACACAGTTTTACAGTTTCAGTAACTTTAGGAAAGCACAACCCTTCCTGTGTTAGAGTACATAGTCACCCATGTTACTCTCAAGAAAAATTTGGTATGACGAGGTTAGTGACCATGTCCATGTATGATTTCACAAAATAGTATAAACAGAAAAATATAAAAACATATTTATGATATCATTCATAAAACAGAAAATAAGTATTTTAATCAGAGTTTCTGAGTTTTGATGATCTTACCACATTTTCCATAGATTATATCAAACTGCTTCATCAGTTCAGCTTCAGTTTTAAATGGAGAGTATTTGTAAATTATAGACAATTCCACCGACAATTTTTTGAGGATCATCTGTGACAGATTCTCTGGTTCTTGTTAACCACGAAGGTATGGGAACAACAACCTATATATAATAACAACATACAAATAAAAACCATCATTCTTTTGTGTATCCTAAGTCAGTACACTCATAAGACAAATTATGAAACAAAAAATAAAAAAAACCAGTTCGCTTTCCTTGTCCAGTCTTATTATATAAAACAAAGATACATAACAAATTTTCATATGCAGAGTTTTATTCTAAAATACTCCATTGTAGAATGTGGGGACAGATGGAATTAACTTCAGCTCCTTACTGGAATATGGTAAAATAACATAGGATACAACAGTTTCTCAGCATTTTAAGAGTTGAAAAGTAGCTGAGAACTTACTGAAGAAAATCATCCCAACACTCATCAGAAAAAGAGAGTACTCAGTCTGACTTACAATACTGAACCCCCTAAATGGCTAGAGATTGATTGTAATGAGCTAATCATGGAAGTCAGGAAATAAATGAAGGGAGATAGAAGTGGCATCTAAATTCCCATCTGTCAAAAGCTCCTTCATCACATACAAAATGATTTACTGTATATTCTCTGGAAATAACATGAATGCTTTTGAATTAGATATGTTTTTGGATTATATACCAGGCACAGTTGTCAGATGGAATTTATTGAGCTTAGAAAGATTAAGGAAAAGTATATTTGTTGAATACTGAAACTTTTCTCACATTTGGGTCCTAGAAATCTGCAATTTTGAGATTAGGCAGAAAACTGTAGAAAACCTCAGTTTGACCTTTAGTATCACAAATGGTCCCTTGAGCACTTCTATAAGTAGACCTTGAGCACCAAAGTGTGGCTCTAGAGAGTACCATGCACAGAAAGGTTAGTGAGAAGGAGAGCATAAAATACAGAATAATCTCCCTCATATATGGGATATAAATAAACATAGTAGGCAAAGAGTTGTCCAAAGGTAATAGAAACTGAGAACTGGTCTTTAGTAGGAAGCTTACCATAGTGGGGGAGAAGGGAGGGATATAGACTAGGAAGGGGAGACAGACATTGGAACAGTGGTGAAGGGAAGTTTACGTTCAGGTGGATGATACCAGGATATTTTATGCATGAAACTCTACCATCAACATCAATAGTATTGCAAATCACAGTCCTGGAAATAAAATAAGATAAAATTTTTCTATAGAAGAGTGGAGGTAAGAATGATTCTCAGGGCTAGAGAAATAGTATAGTCATAATGGAACATGCCTTGCTTGCAGCTAACCCTGGTTCAATTTTTGACATGACATATGATCCCACAAGACCAAGACCAGCAGGAGTGATCCCTGAGTACAGAGCCAAGAGTAACCACTGAACACTCTTAGGTGTGACCCAAACCCAAACTAAACCCCCAAAAATTCAAAAGTCAAAAATAATGTGATCACTGTTGGTGGGAGTGTCGACTGGTCCAGCCCTTTTTGGAAAACAATATGGGCATTCCTCAGAAAACTAGATATTGAGCTCCCATTTGATCCAGCAATAGCACTCCTGGGAATATACCCGAGAGACCGAAAAACACATAGCAGAAACACTATCTGTACTTCTTTATTCATCTCTGCGCTATTCACTATAGCTAGAATCTGGAAACAACCTAAATGCCCGAGAACAGAGGACTGGCTAAAGAAACTGTGGTTCATCTACACTATGGAATACTATGCGGCTGTCAGAAAAGATGAAATTATGAAATTTACCTGCAAATGGATGGACATGGAGACTATCATGCTGAGTGAAATTAGTCAGAAGGAAAAGGACAGATATAGAATGACTGCATTCATTAATACGACATAAATAGATACCAGTGTTTTACTAAATGTGGGAAATGGTAATGGCAGATTAAAACTCACCATTGAATATACACAAAGAGACTTAAGTGATAAACTCTAAATACCTGCAGGGCTAGCCACAATGTGTAAAATAAGAGGGAGAGAGATGCAGAGACAGAGAGAGAGAGAGAGAGAGAGAAAGAGAGGAAACTGGGGTACCTGCTATTAAGGCAGCATGGGGGTGGGCGGGAGGGGTGGGGTACATTGGTGGTGGAAATGGGGCACTGGTGGAGGGATGGGTGCTGGTATACTGTATTTCCAAGAACCAATTATGAACACCTTTGTAATTGTATGTTTCACGGTGGTATAATAAAAAATTAAAAAATAATAATGTGATCATATAAACAGATACAGAGAAAGCTGCACTTGACAAGATACAGCATCCATTCACGATTAAAAAGAACTCTCAATAAAATGGAAGTTGAAAGAATTTTCCTCAACATAATCAAAGCCACCTTCTATAAGACCACATTATCATTTACAATAATTATTAGTACATTGTTCCTTTCTCCGTATTGCCTAACGTCTGAGTCCCACACATTTGCAGTAGGTTCTACCCACTAACAAGACCTCCTGATCCATGTTTTTTCTGGCCTTGGATATTGGTATCATGCTATCTTTTTATATTCCACAAATAAATACAGTCATTCCATATCTGTCCTTTTCCTTCTGGGTAATTTCACTTAGCATGATCCTCTCCAAGTCCATCCATTTATAGGCAAATTTCATTGTGTAGATGTACCACAGTTTCTTTATGTAGTCATCAGTTCTCGGACACTCTGGTTGTTTCCAGTGTCTGGCTATTGTGAGTAGTGCTATTATGAACATAAAAGTGCAGATGGTGTTTCTGCTGTGTGAAACCATCATTCTTAATGGTGACCTTTCCTCTATGATCAGGAACAATACAAGTTTTCCCACTGTCAGCATTTCCGTTCGCTACAGTACCAGAATAACCTGCCATAGCACTTAAGAAAGTGATATGAAGGGCATCCATATAGGAAAGAAGAGGTCAAGCTTTCACTATTTGGGGATGACATGACACTATATTTAGAAAACTTTGAAGACTAAACATTCTATAAAAAGCTCCTAGAAAATAATATAGTTGTACAGTAAGGTGGAAAATTACTAAAACCAACACATAAAAACATGGCTTTCCTCTATGCAACAATGAAAGAGAAAAGTCCCATTCACAACTGTGCCTCAGAAAGTCAAGTACTTATTTGGCTTAACCAAATAGATGAATTATCTCCACAAAGAAAACAATAAAATACTACTAGAAAAAAATTAAATAATACAAGGAAATAGAAACACATCCCCTACCCATGGGTTGCAAAGATTAACATAGAAATGGCAATACTTCCCAAAGCATTGTACAGATGCAATGCAATCCTTTTAAGGATGATCACAAAATACTTCAAAAAATATATCAAACACTTTCTAAAATTCATATGTAAAAATAGCCATCTTCCACTCTAACCCCAAATAACTAAAGCAATCCTTGGTCAAAGAAGGGAGGTGACACTTTCCCCCAATGCAAACTGTACTAAAAGCACTACTAATTAAAAAGACTAAAAAAACAGACCCACAGGTTAATTAAATATAATTGAAAATCCAGAAACAAACCCTTAGGTATATATTCACTTTGATAAAGGAAAAAAAATATGACATGGAGCAAAAAAAGGTTCTCAATAATTAGTGTTGGAAAAACTGATAAGTCACATAGGAAAAATGATCTCAGCTCTCTTTCTAATGCTTTGCACAAAAGTCAGATAAAAATGGATTTAAAACTTCAATATCATACTTGACTTCAGGTGGAACACTTAAGGAAACATAGAAATCTCCATGACATTGAAGCCAGAGGCATCTTTAAGAATAAAATGCCACTGACCAGGCAAGTTGAAGGTAAGATAAACAATGGGACTAGAAGCTTCTATCCCTTGGGCTGGAGTGATAGCCAGGAAGGATAGGAAGGATAGGACATTTGCCTTGCACACGGTTGACCCAAGTTTGAATTCCTGCATCCCATATGGTCCCCTCGTGCACTGCTAGGAATAATTCCTGAGTGCAGAGCCAGGAGTAGTAACCCCTAAGCATTGCTTGGTGTGACCGCCCCAAAAAAGGGAAAGAAACTTCTACCCCTTAAAGAAAATGATGACCAGAATACAAAGACAGCCCACAGACTGGAAAATTATTTGCCCTGTGCTTATCTAAAAAAAGGATTAATATCCAAGACCCTGAAGGAACGGTTTGAGGTTCTTCATATTCCTGAATCCACCAGATGCCATTGGGCTACATTGGCACGTGATAGGGTCAAATGGAAATGTTACTGGCGCCCGCTCGAGCAAATCGATGAATAACGGATTCAAGTGACCAAGTGATCCAAGACATATAGCACACTTATAGAACCTGATGAGAAAGGAACATCCAAACCCATCCAATACATAGGGGGAAAGATGAAAAAAAAAAAAACTTCTCAAAGAGAAAAAATGCAAATGATAAAATTCTATAGTAAAATTGACCTATATCACTAGTGATCAGGGAAATGCAAGTCAAAACGAGATATCACCACAGAGGCTGGCACTCATGTAAAAGAAAAAGAAGTCAACCATGTTTGAACAAAAGACCCTCACTTATTGCTGGAAGGAATGCTGAGTGGTCTGGCTTTTTGGGAAAACATTCTTCAGCTAGGAACTGAGCTGGAATGTGACCCAGAAATGCTACTCCTGGGAATACACCCTTAGGGCCCAAAAACAATGCAGAAAAAAATTAGAAAGGAAAGATGAAGTCATGCAATTTGCCGATACCTGGATAGATCTGAGAGTATCATGCTGACTGAAATAAGTCAGAGGGACAGGGACAGACACAGAATGATCTCACTTCGTATGCAGGATATAAATAAACATAGTAGGGAAATAACTAAAGCCCTAAGGTAACAGAATTAAGAACAGAAGAAATGGTTCTTAGTAGGAAGCTTGACAGCTTCGGGGTGGGAGGGGGTGGAGCAAGAGCAGGTCAGAGTAGGAAACCACTAGGACCTCTGGGACTCTGACAGGATAGAGGGAAGTGGTCACTCTTGACCAGGACCCGGTGCTGAAAGGAGGTAAAGTGATATGCATGAGATCTTTCAGTTACAATATTGAAAACCACCATGCCTAAAACCTCCCACCCCCAGGGTCTGTCAAGATTCCTAAATAAAAAAGAAAAAGTGCCTGCCATAGAGGCAGGTCAGGAAGTGGGAGGTTACCTGGAGACATTGGTGGAGGAAAGAAGACATTGGTGAAGGGATTGTGTTGGCACATTATACTGTGAAACACAATAATGAATAACCTTTTTAAAATTTTGCAATTCAATGAATCAATTAAACTTTTCTTTTGAGAAATGATTTCCCTCTTCTATACTTCTCCCAATGGGTAGTGTTGCTGGCAATAGTATGGTTCACTTCGAGACCAGCACAATAGAGCAAATAGCACAATAATGCATATTACATAATTCTGTTGGTTTCCCAACACATGGGAAGTTACTCTCACACCCCTACTGCAGTCTACTTAGTGGCACACCTTTGTGAAATGTGGCACTGATACTTACAGTGAGCATATGCTGTTGGTAAAATGATGCCCACAGTTTTACTTGGCACAGGATTACTACAAACCTTCACTTCGTGAGACAAAACAAAACCAGTATTTTTGAAGCACAATAAAACAAAGATGGTGGTATTACAAATTAGGAGGATCTGGACCAAAGCCTTCAAAATCATCCCAACACAGAAATAACACCAAGCCAAATGAACACTGATTATTTGGATAGCAAAAAATTTTCTGAGGGTGAGGGCTGTATCATAAAGAGACCAAACTAAAGCAAGACGTGAGAATTAGGATCTGGGTTTTGATACAGAAGAATAGTAAAAAGAGTTGTAGAAAGCCAGTAAGTTCCTGTATGAAAATGGCAGCTGAATGTCTCCCATGAAAATCTCTTGCAGCACATTCAAGCACATGAGAAGATTCCAAATCAAATTTCTTCAGGAATATTAAATAAGAAAGAATGTGAATACTTTGATTTTAACAGTGATAAAGATAAAAGATATATGGTAATTACATAGCGATAGTGATGAGTACATAGGACAAAATGCTAAGCAGACAATTATCAATTCTAGGGGGAATATAGTAGAGAAAGCAGAAAAACTAATATTTTATGATATGGTATAGTTGTGAATAGTGTCTACAAAGCCTTATAAGGTAAGCAGTATATATGGACATAACCAAAGCTACAAATGAGCTGTACTGAGGGATAAGAATGGAAAGTGTGTGTGTGTGTGTGTGTGAGAGAGAGAGAGAGAGAGAGAGAGAGAGAGAGAGAGAGAGAGAAAGAGAGAGAGACAGACAGACAGACAGACAGATAGACAGACAGGAGTGAGAGAGTGACAGAGACAGAAATAAAGGAGGAGAAAATATAGATAAATCCTCATATTTTAAAGTGGGAATTTAATAGATACCAAATAAAATCAAAATAGCAATATAAGCAGTTATATAGAGATGTGCAGAGAAAGATGAAAAGATTCAGATGATTTTGTTTGTTGAAAGACATTGTCTCTGTGGAAGTAAAAAATTGAAGGAAGTTATGGTTTAAGATATAGGTAAATAAAAGGATATGGACCACTTCTAAAAAGCTAGGTATCAACTTTACCTCAGTTTCCCAAATTGCTTCATATAGCAAAACACAAAAGGCTGAAGATTTTTCACATATAAGGATGCCACTGGTGCTCCCTGCTGCCCGCAGACTATTCTTACTACCCATCCCCATGACTCCAGGGCCATGGGCATGCTTTGCTCCTATTAAACAGTCTCACATTTCCTGTCCAAGAAACACTTGAACAATCTGCAATATGAGACTTGCTATTATATTTTCTCTGCACATACTAACCTTTCCAGACTCTCCATTTATGGAGAGGGCAATATGGAGTTGCCCTCTCCATAAAAAACTTTGGTGAGCACTGAAGGGTTTCTAATCTACAAAATTGTATTTTGTAATCTTGCAATAGGAGGAACACATACTCATTGGAAAAGTTTTCAATTTTAATTTTACTAAGGCACCATGATTTGCATAATTATTTGTAGTTGAGTTCTACATTGTTAGTTACCCAATTTATTTGCCTATTTTGTGGGAAGACCAAATATGCTTTAATAGTCGGATGTTCTGCTTCTTTTCTGCCTTCCTTAGGGTCTGGCCAGTTTCTTCCACATGCATCTGTTATACTGAATTATGACATTCATAATTGTAAAATTAAGGCAGAGAAAATTAATGTTTGAGTCATCAAGCAGAGTTGAAATTGTAGTCACAAGAGTTAGGTTTAGGTCCATGTTTAGTTTAATTTCTTTTAGATTTTGTATTACCTGTATTTGAACCTAATATATTTATATATATATATATATGGAAGGAATAATTTATTTGTATCATAAATTATATATAATTTGTATCATAAATTACATAATTTATTTGTATCATAAATTATATATGTATATATGTGTACACATATATAATTTATCATAAATTATATAGGTGCATATATATATGTACACACATATAATTTATGATACAAATGTAAAAATGATTTACAAACTTGTTTAAAAAGGCTCATTACCTAAGAGGGAACCTTTTATCCTGGGAGGTTTGACACAGGGATACCAAAAACAAAGTTCTGAAAATTGCCCTGGACTCAAACACCCAGAAGAGTCAACCATCATCTCTTATCCATAAACAACATACCCCTGCGTTTTATAAATCATACTCAAAAAAGAAAATGTGAAACATTTCACTTACTAAGATATAAATGTAAATATTTTTATGGGAACCAAAGAGAAACCTCAGATCTTACCTCATTAAGACCTTCTTTTTCACAGAATGTCTGAGAAAAAAAACACGCAGGTCATCGTTTCTTCCTTCTTTGTAAAAAGAATAAAATCTTTTCCAATCCTCATGGATCCACTAAATTAAAAGTCAAGAACATAAATTTTCATATCAGGCACAAAAAGGCAGTTGTATAAATAATATGATATATATGTATATATATATAATAATCATATATATAAATTTTTCACAAAAATAACTCTTTTGATGACTCACCACCAAGTGAGTACAATTTTTATAAGTTGAGAAGGTGGGGGCTGGAGTGATCAAACCGTGTGTAGGGGACTTGCCTTACATGCAGTCAACCAGAGGTCCATCTCTGGCACCCATTGGACACACCAACTCACTAGGACCAATCCTTGAGTGCAAAGCCAGGAATAAGTCCTGAGAACCACTGATGTGACCAAAAACAACAGCAAAAGAAATTGAGCTTATAGATTTGATTTAGTACGGACCTACTCTCTTCATGAGATGTAGCAGCTGGAAATTTAGTGCTGTTTAGAGTTCAAGGGAAAAAAAAGCATCTGTTCCAGACAGATGTCACACAGGTAACAGTAGTCTAGTACCTTTACATTGCATTGAGGCAGAATAATAAAACAAACTATAGATATATATGAAATTTAAACTAAAATATTTGAAAAACATCAGAACATAAAGATGAAATGAAGCTCTCTAAAAGTCAGGGATGCTGTCTCAGCAATTACAGAAAGACAATTCATCCCATATTTGAGAATTAATTAAAATTTTCTGTAATGATTATAGTCAGGTATGGCTATAGAAATTTCAAATCAAGGTAGTATGCCCAAGTTTATATTTTCTCAGCTTCCCAAACACAGATTCCTCATACAGCACTGTCTTTAAATGGCATTCTGATACTAATAATGCATACTTTAAAAGTAAAAATTTTTTCTCACCTTTTAAGACCATTGCCATACTGCCCAATAAACTTCAGTGTTGATACCCGTTTCTTAGATGTTCCAAAATAAATTATATCTGTAGCTTCCTCTACAAATGAAAGATGCATGTACATGGTTAGGAATTATGAGTATATGACAGTAGGAAAACTTCACAGATCTTGGTCAGACTCAAGACAAGAATTCTTAAACTCCATAATATGTGACCAAAAACTTAATAGTACTGCATACGGGAGGTCAAACTGACCTAGACAATGACCTTAGGTAAGCAGAGTTTAAAGCCTGTTAGCCTGGGACCAGAGAGATAGTGGAGAAAATAAGGTGCTTATTACCCCTGAGCACAGAACCAGGAGTAAATCTCGGACACTGCTTGGTGTGCTCCTCCCAAAAAAATCCCAAAACAAAGAAAAAGTCTAATTCTCTCATATCCAAAGGAAAACTATAATCAGGTATCTCAGAATGAGCTTTAAAAAAGAAGCAAAGGACCTATGCAAAGAAAGCTTCAGAACATTACATCAAAAATAAAAGAGAACATGAGGAAATGGAGATGAAACCCTGCTCATGGACTGGGAGGACTAATATTGTCAAAATGACAATACTCCCCAAAGCACTATACAGAATCAGTGAAGTCCCGATATGGATACCAATGACATTGTTAAAAAGAAATAGACTAATCACTGCGAAGCTCAAATGGAACAATAAAGCCCCCAAAATAGCTAATGCAATCATTGGGAAAAGAAGATGGGAGGCATCACAATACTTTACCTCAGATGGTACTGCAAAGCAGTAGTAATTAAACCAGCATGGCATTGGAATAAAGAAAGACCTACAAACCAATGGAATAGAGTTGAATATCATGACACATACTCTCAAATTTATGACCATTTAAACTTTGATAAAGGAGCAAAGATTATGAAGTGGAGCAAGGAAAACTGTAACGCCATGCACAAAAGTCAGATCAAAATGGATTAAAGACTTCAATATCAGACCTGAATACATAAGGTACATCAAGGAAAATAATAGAACTCTCCTTAACATTTGAAGTTCAAGGCATTTTTAAAGATGAAACATCACTGCCCAAGCCAGTGGAAGCAATGGCAAACAAATGGGACTGCATGAAACTAAGAGGCCTCTTTACCTAAAAAAGAAACAGATACAAAGATACAAAGACAGACTACAGATTGGGAAAAGAATATTTACCCAATATCCATCTGAGAATGTGTCAATAGATAAAAGGCACTTGTAGGACTTTACAAGAAAACCTACAACCCCATTATAAAATGGAGAGAAGAAATAAACAGAAACTTTCTCAAAAAAAGAAATAGAAATGGCCAAAAGGAACATAAAAAATTGATGAATACACTAATCATCCGGTAGAAACAAATCAAAACAACAATAAAGTATCACTTTATATCACTGAGACTGGAACACACCCAAAAGAGCAAGAACAACCAGTGCTGGTGTGGATGCAGGGATAAAGGGACTCTCATCCATTGTTGGTGGGAATGTTGATTTGTCCAGTCATTTTGAAAATAATAAGGGCATTTCTCCAAAAACCAGAAATTAAGCTCCTTTTTAACCAGTAATACCACTTCTGGGAATATATTCTGGGGACCCCAAAACACACAGCAGAAGCACCATCTGCAGTTCTATGTTTTTTGCAGCACTATTCACAACAGCCAGAATATGGAAACAGCCTGAGTGCCCAAGAACAGATGACTGGTTAAAGAAACCATGGTACATCTACACAGTGGAATACTATGCAGCAGTTAGGAAAATTGAAGTCATGAAATCTGCTTATAAATGGATGGACATGTAGAGTACCATGCTGAGTAAAATGAGTCAGAAGTAGTAGGACAGACATATAATGATTGCACACATTTGTGAGATGAAATACAGCATAATATGAAACCAATTCCCCCAAGGACAGTAGAAACAAGGGCCAAAAGGATTGGTCCATGGTTGAAATCTTGTATCAAGTGCTTTGAGAAAGGACAGTTGGGATCAGAAAGAGACCACTAAGACAGAGTTATTGTACAACTAAGTCGATTCCAAATATAGCTATTATACTGAGTGTTGCAATTATTTATGATGTACATACATTCTTTTGAATAAATGGTTTTCTGTCCTGAGGATAGATAACCAAAATTTGACTTGTGGGATTTGTTTTTACAGAATAGCACTTTCTATAGAGGTTGAGCTAGACAACATCACCACCATCACAGATTATTCCTGTTTTACTTTTTATTTGTTGGCCTTTGGGTCATACCGAGCAATGCTCAGGGGTTACTCCTGGCTTTTCACTCAAGGATTACTCCTGGCAGTGCTCAGGGAACCATGTGGGATGCTGGGGATCAAACCCTGGTCTGCCGCGATGCAAGGGAAATGCCCTATCCTCTGCACTGTAGCTCTAGTCCCTTTCCTAGTATTTTTTATGTATGCCATTTGCACTCGTTTAAAATAGTATCTCATTGTCTTGATTAGGTTTTCCTTCATAATAAGTTATGGTGAGCATTTTTATGTGCCTTAGGCAGTCTGTTGGTTTTCCTCAGAGAAGTGTCTGTTCCTTTTCAATCCCCATTTTTTGATGGGGCTTTCAGGAATTTTTTGTTGATGTGGTTTATTTTTGTGAATACTTTATAAATCCTGGATACAAACTATTTAAGTGAAGTGCGGAGTGGTAATATTTTCTCCCACTCAGTTAGTGATCATTCAGTTTTAGCCCATGTTCCTTTTGTCTTATAGAAGCTTAAGTTTGTTGTAGTCCCATTTGTTAAGTTTGATTCTGTAGCCTTAGCCAATGGCATCATATCACGGAAGACATTACTGAAGTCTAGGTCTTGAAGCATGTACCTCTATTTTCCTCAATCTGCTTTATGGACTCAGGTCTGTTCTCAAGGTTTTGATCAACTTTGGGTTCACTTTTGTGTAAGGCACAAAATAGAGATCACTATCACTATCACTATCTTCCCGTTAATCATCTATTTGCTAGAGCGGGCACCAGTAATATCTCCATATGTCCTGTCTCATGCTAGTAGAACACAAAGGCATCCGCTTGCTCCAGGAACATAAAGAGCCTCAAACCATTATATTAGGTCACGGAATGACCTAATATAAATGTTACTGGTATTTGGCATTTCAAATACTACACAAGCAGCTTGCCAGGCTTGCCATGCGGGTGGCATACTGTTGTAGTCACCTCTAAATAAAGCATTTATTGATGAACCACGTGGCTGCTAGCGGCCGTGCGAGCAGTCGGGCTGTGATAGTCTGGTCTGCTGGGTGGAGTTGTGACCAGAGGGAAGTCCGGATGTGGAAAATGGCAGGCCCCATGGAGTAGGGAAGGGTGGTCTGGCTTGTTGTGAGGCTCTGCTGGGGTGGCAGGCCAGGGCTAGAACCCGCCATGCCTCCTGGGTGCCTCATGAGCAGCTGGGCACAGGGAGAGCAAGTAGCAGCTCTACCCCCATGTCTGAGAGTCTCTGGTTCAGCATACCTGGGCCGGATTGAAAAAAAAACTGCTGCAGGGTGGGTGTCGATGATCCGGGCTGTGATAGTCTGGTCTGCTGGGTGGAGTTGTGACGAGAGGGAAGTCCGGATGTGGAAAATGGCGGGCCCCATGGAGTAGGGAAGGGTGGTCTGGCTTGTTGTGAGGCTCTGCTGGGGTGGCAGGCCAGGGCTAGAACCCGCCATGCCTCCTGGGTGCCTCATGAGCAAGATAGAGATCCAGCTTTAATTTCTTGCATGTGGTTATTCAACCCCTTGTTAAAAAGGCCATTTTTAATCTATTTCATACTCTCAGCTCCTTTGTCAAAATTAGCTGACCATCTAAATGGGGGCCTATCCTTAACAGCCTGCACTTTTGACTGGAGTCTGTACAGGTGAGCTGTGAAACTGAACTCTATGTGGGATATGTGCAGCTAATGCCAATGTTTTTCACATTATTATTCAAGCCATGTGATCTTATTGTACAGTAATAGAAAACTGCTTAGGGTTTTGAGGAAGGAATTGGTATGATATGATTTTCAGTGAAAGAAATTTTCTCACTTCTGTGTTAGAAATAGGTTGTACAGGCGAGACTAGAAGAAAGAGGCTGGAATCAATGCAGTCATCTTTTATTAATTGATCTCCCTCAGTTTGAAAATAGATAAATCCTATTCTAGTCATGAGATAAACTCTTCATTATAACTACTCATTTCCAATCAATTTTCTGTCATTATTTTCAATTCAAGTAGCATTCCTTCACACAACTGAATGTTGTGGGTTTTTTTTGGGGGAGACTTCAAATTTTTATGGTACCACAACATAACCACCACAATAGTACCACAATAGTACCAGTATCCTTCTACTACAAATTAAACAACTGTTATCAACCTGATAGGGATTTATTTTATGTTTTATTGTGCAAAGGGTTGGGGGTAACATCCAGTAGTGCTTAGGGCTGCTCTTTGCTTGGTACTTTGGGGGGGTGCTCCCAGAGGGACTGAGATAGTGGACAACACAAGGTGCAGAAGTGGAAGTAGGTCTCAGAATTCTGATGCATAAATATTCGTCCTTTGAGTTATCTCCCTGGCTCTAGTATTTTCTTAAATCCTACTAATTTGCAAACATGTTGAGTTTCTTCTGAAAACCAGAGTATTTGTCATTTCATTCATAGACTCAAACAAGAGTTGCATTTTAAAAATTTCATTAAATCCCCATGATTTACAGTTATTCATGCACGGGCTTTAGACACACTATGTTCCAGCATCAATCTTATCTCCAATATCTTCTTTCCTCCACCTGAGTTTCCAATTTCGCTCTCACCCATGGTCCCACCACCACCACAGTGGCGGCCAGTCACCTTGACAGGCACTTTTTGAAGTTTGGTTGTTGAAGTTTGGATCTCTTGTTTTCAGTGTTGCTGGCTCTGTAGTTGGGATATTCAGCTAGAATACTAAAGGAGTTACATTTTTAAAGAAATTGCCTTATCACATAATCTGGTAGTTATTTTAAGAATCAGGAGAATGAATTTAACAGCCTGATGTAAAAATGGAGCTGTTTTTTCAGTGTGATTTTTTCACAGGTCATATTTTTTCTCTGCTTTAAACACTGGGGAATCAACAATACTTAAATCTAAATGACCCAGATACACCAACACTTCCAAATAGAGTAGGAACTGAGTGGCATATTTGAACATCTTCTAAAGTTTGGCCAATAAATAGTCTGATTAGTCAGATGAATGAAGAGGCTTCAGAGACTTGGAAGAAGATAATTGCTCACCTTTTGTATTTTAGTTTCTATCAGCACTGATGATCTTTTCTCTGGCCCAGAACTGACTTCCATATTACCATTTTTAAAAACCTAGTGATCAGAATCCCTGGCTTGTGGGACACAGGCAGATGTAATAAGCATGCTGGAATAAAATATTCCAAATTAAAGTTCTTTTCAAAGTTAATAGCATTCAAATCCACAGCAAATGGGCATTGGGTACCCAGTACATGCTGGTATTTGATGGCCCTGAATATACAAAGTGGAGTCGAGTAATGTATTGTTGATATATTCGTTATGAAGGGAACATCCAAGTGAAGCCCCTGCATCTTTGGTCCCATGGGGGAAAGAAAACAGAAATTGATAGAAATTGGAACAGTTGACCTCTACCTCAAGGCTAAGCAGAAAATTAAAAATAGCCTAAAGGCACTGGAAACTGTTCCAGGCTCCTGCAAACAATACCTAAAGGCTGATCTAAAAATAATTTGGAGGTCAGCCAGTAGCTATTTCTTCCCAGATCCACCTTTATCTTGCAAGTAATAAGCACCTCTGCCTTTCACTTTTATGGCAATATTTCTTATGATTTCTTAGCTTGGTGTAGTCAGTTATGATGAATTTACTTGTCAGGCTATTTCAATACAAAAAAGTTGAGCAATATGTTAAATCTGGGGTTTATTTTCCTTAATAGCACCATACCTGTTTTGGCATAGAGAACTCAATTTATGTAGATCTATTTTATGGATTTTGAGACTATTTCCTCTAGCAGCCAGTTAGTTACCGAGATAATTAACTTACCAGGGCTCATCCCACACCCATCATCCAGAAAGCACAGCATGAATCCACCCTGCAGCTGTTCATTACGCACTGTAAAGGGAAGCAGTTATTACCAATAAATACTGGGCTTCATTTGGTCATCAGAGAGTCATGCTGCTCAGAGAGTTACTCACCTCTTCAAACTCAGCGACAGTTATGGCATGGTGGTGATGAGCACAGAAAGGAACATTGGCTACTGTTTCATTTAAGAAAATGCAGGGGGGGAAATAACTATCCACAACAAAAGGTTTTAGATGAACATAAAACATCAACACATTAAAGTAAATATGATTACAGCATGATATGCCCACTCTGGAAGAGGACTGGCGGTTTAAACTCCAGGTAATTTCTATTTCGGATAGAAACCTGAGATGGGGATGTGATCCCTGCAGCCCCTAGCAAGCTGATCAACCTTTATGCCCTTCCACCAAAACCTCAAAAATCATCGTAGGCCATTCTGATTAAATACTGCAGGCTCCCGCCTAAGTAGTTAATCCCCATAAGAACAATTTGTGTGTTCTTCTTAGTGGCAGCAAATATTTGTATTTTGGAGATATGCTTGACTTTTGAAAACAGCTAAACTTATTTGGAACTAATTCGATAATTATAAATAATCAAATATCACTTGTATCACTTGTCTTCCCGTTGATCATCCATTTGCTTGAGCGGGCACCGATAACATCTCCATATGTCCTGTCACATGCTAGTGTAGCCCAAGGGCATCTGCTAGCTCCAGGAACATAAAGAGCTTCAAACCATTCCATCAGGTCATGGGAATGAGGTCTATAACTGTTACTGGTATTTGGCATATCAAATATGACATGGGTAACTTGCCAGGCTCTGCCATGTGGGTAGGATACTCTTTTTTTTTTTTTTTGCTTTTTGGGTCACACCCAGCGATGCTCAGGGGTTACTCCTGGCTCTTTGCTCAGGAATTACCCCCTGGCAGTGTTCGGAGGACCATATAGGATGCTGGGGGATCAAACCCGGGCTGGCACAGGCCGGCCGTGTCGTAAGGCAAGCACCCTACCCACTGGGCTATCGCTCTGTCCCCTGGGTAGGATACTCTTATAGTCACCTCTAATTTCAAGCATTTATTGATGAACTGTGTGGTTACCAATATGGTCTTATTTAAAAACGTTAATGGGTAACTAAAATTAATTTGAATTGTTTGTAGTCTGATTCGAAAATAATTTCAATAAATAGGTTTGTGAGTTCTAACATATCTCTTTCTTTCTCTCTGTCTCTCTCTCCCTACCTGTCTCTCTAAGCAGCCAACATTTCAAATATAGAACCTGGTTATTTATCTTATGTGTGTATCTATAAAACCATCATTAACATCAAGGTGGTGAATGTGCCAAAGGAGCAAGCATGCCCTCAGCATGAATCCACCCAGATGTTTCTCAGTCCCTCTGCCCCTTCTGTGCCCTCCCATCACCCTTACTTCTTCCCCAAGAACCATCAGTTTGCTAATTCTGGCCCTAATGATTCATTTTTAGTGTATTTGTTAATCCTATGTTTACTAGTCTATAATTCACATTTGGCAATTAATTTTTTTCAAATAAATAAGTATCTTTGAAAATACCTAAACTTAGGGCGGCGGGGCGTAAAAAAAATACCTAAACTTATGAAGTTCATAATTTCTATTTATGGTCAAATGGTTATATGTTTCTAATTCCCCTCTTCTTCCTATCAACCCTTTGGCTCTTGATTTTCCTATCATCCAACAGCCCCAATTTTCTCTCTCTACCTGGTCTTCTGGTTTGCTTGTCTCAACTTCTGTCGGACCATCCAACTTCTCTGTCCACCCGTCGGGAATTGCTCTGCTCAGTCTTCCCTAAATCTGTTCTTTCACAAATCACGCATCATCTAAAAGCCATATTCCTTCAATTCAAAGTGCAGATTCATCTTTGTGTGGCAATTGTCAAAGACTAGTGAAAGTGGGTGAAACAAACACACTAGTATGTCCTCAGCTGTCCTCCACCACAAGCCCTAAAGAATTAAACATGAATTCTGTTTACATACATTGATACGCCATGATTCCAAGTCTTCTCAAGCTGTCAATAGCTTCTTAAGCTATCACCTAATCTGAAGGGAATCGGCTCGAGTCTACTGCCTCTCCTCCATTTCTAATATCACTTTCCTCTTCCAAGATTTTATGAAGTCTTGTTTTTGTTATTACCAAAGATTCACTCCCCTATACCTCTTCCCTCACATTTCTGCACACTGTTCATAAACCATCCTATCATACTTGTTTTTAAAAAATTAATTTTTAAAGTTAATGGTATTGTTCAAAATGCCCCAACTGCCTTCTCTATACATAAAAATATGGTATTTAACATGTTCATCTACATTGCTCTAACACTTTTATTATTGTATTGTATTCTTTTATTCTAGTTGTTACCTGACAAAAATAACCTACATATTTCATATCTTTGTTCTTGGTAATGTAGGAGGCTCAATTCAGATTTTGCATGCTATCTTAGGAGCAGACTGTCTGTGGGCAGACATAATTCTGCTCCCTGGGAAAACAGTTCTGAGGAGGAGAAGGCTCTATTTAGGTGGGTAAATGCTTGCTGCTTTAAACTAAACTGATTCTCTAGCTAAATACTTTTTTTTTCAGCAATAAATAATACTCCCTTGATGTCTCATTCAAACTTTAAACATTGAGGTGAGTGGAAGGAAGGAAATAAGAATGGCTTTTAGGAGAAAGAGAGAGAGAAAGAAAAAGGGCCTGCCATGGAGGTGGGCTGGGGAGGGAGGAGGGAACCGGGTAGTTGGCGGTGGGAGATGGGCACTGGTGGCGGGACGGGACCTGGTGCAGTGCTGGAACACTGTATGAGCAAAACCCAAATATGAACTTTGTAATTGTGTATCTTTGTAATTGTATATCTCACAGTGGTATAATAAAATACTTTTAAAAAAAGAATGGCTTTTAGTTATTTGATTCCTCATATACCTCCAAGTGGTCACATCTCCCTATCATCAACCATAACTATCCACCTGGCACAAAGTTTTGAAAATTACAGTGAACTTAATTTATAAATAGGAATTAACTTCTTGGACCATATCCTCTCACCTAGACCAACAATCAATAGTTACAGTAGAATCAGAAATAGGGATCAATTCCTGATTCTATTTGCAATAGAATAGAATTAGGAGTAGGGATCAATTTTCATATAATAAATGTTTTCTAATTTGCATTTACTACAGAAATGGATCACAGGATTCAACTTTATTTGCATTGTATTTTAATAAGAATAAGCTAACATGTGCAATAAACACTTGGTGCCTAAAATGAAGTCAATAGAGAATACATATTTGGGAATGGGCATGGAGAAGATCATGTTGAGTGAAATTAGCCAGAAGTAGAGAGACAGATACAGAATGACTGCATTTATTTGCATGACATAAATATATATATATGTATTATGATACCAATATCCAAGGTCAAGTGAAACATATATCAGGAGGTCTTGTCAAAGGTGGAAATTATCACAAACGTGTGGGAATCAGAGGCTCGGTAAGACAGAAAATGGAACAGTGTGCTAACAATTGTCGAAAGTACTAATACCAATCTAGAACTGAGCATTAAATACAGACAAAAAGATACACATGACAACCCTTTAATGTATGTTCTGTAATCCGCAATCTGGAAGGAAAGGAAAAGAGAAAGAGATAGAGAGAAAGGGAAAGAAATAAAGAACTTGCCATGGAGGTGGTCTGAGGGAGGGGGGGAGGGAACCAGGGACATTGGTGGTGGGAGATGGGCACTGGTGGGGGGAAGGGTGCTGGAACACTGTATGACCAAGACCCAAATATGAACATCTTTATAATTGTATCTTTCAAGGTGGTATAATAAAATACTTATAAAAAAAGAATACATATTTGGTCTGAATTTTATAGCTCTCAACCATTCACACCGCACATCCACTTATGTGTTTTAAAACTGTAAGTTGGGAGTGATATATACTCCATTATGAATAACCATTAAGTTAATATGTTTTTAAAAGAAAAACAGTCTTCTCATCATAGACAAATTGACTACTCCAAACACTCTGAAGCTTTCATGAAACCCGGAATATCTAATTTTGCAAATGGGACCACGAACAAGTGAGCAATTTCACCCTTGGAGCGTTCTTTGCTCAACCTGGCTCCCCATAGGGTCACTGTACTCACAAAGTACTTAGATTACATTAAAAATCTATGGAAAGTGGTTTTATTTGATGAAATAAAATAAAAGCAAAATAACTACTGGCTTTTCCATTAAAAGGGAAAAATAATAAAGCAAACTTGCTCACCTGAGAACACATCAAGTCTTGCAGCGCCTGCATCTCTGGAAACAATAAAAATATCATTGCTTCAGTAAGAAATTGTATTTGAAGAAATTATACTAATCTGAATTGCTTATGTGAGGTATAACATATTGTCAGGTAGCAAACAATACAGTAATTCATTTAAATTACTTCAGAAACAATTACTAAAATGTTTCACTCTACATTTATATATTAATACTATTCTCTCATCATTTGAGAATGTTACAAAGACTAAAACTCATAAATTAAAAAGAATTGATGTGACCTTGTGTAGTTACAAAAAAAGCTCATCAAAACATGCACCATTTTTTTTTGTTACTTGGAGAATAAACCAGATGTCACAGAAAAATTTCTATGGAAAAAAAATGACTGAAAACCCCTCTTTTCTAGATAATATGTACTGTATTATCACATTTTAAAGAAAATTTGTGATACTCATATACATATCTTTAAGGGAAAGAAATCAAAACATTAACTGTTTTGCCTAACACACAGACTTACAAATTAGTTGTTGTTGTTCTTTGGTTATTTGGAGGCCTCTCTAGCAGTGCTCAGAGGGTCCAGAGGCTGCTCCTGGAAATACTTGGGCTAAATGATTCAATCCTGCCCCTTGAGGTAGTACAGGTGTGGCTGTGGTGCCCAGCTGCGTCAGCAGGTGGCAGACAGGACACAGGCTTGTCTACATCTAGGGCTCTGCCCCATGGACCCTGAATTTTGGTGGTCTGACATAGAAAAATACTGAGTCCCCTAGAATGAACCCAGAGCCACGGCAGAGCCTGGCAAGCTACCTGGTGTATTCGATATGCCAAAAACAGTAACGATAATGGACCTCATTGCCAACGAATGGGGTCATTACTGGTGCCCAGTGGAGCAAATTGATGAACAACAGGAAGACAAGTGACAAGTGACAAAGGATTCAAAGTGAAAGTCCAAAGGATAGGTGCTGTTCAGACCTGATGGTGCCTGGGATCAAGAGGGTCACCTGTCAATGCCCAGGGGTATCCAGAAATACACCTGGTAGTGTTGTGGAGCTACACAAGGCTGGGAATGGAACTGAATTTCTGCTTGTACAAGGCATACACACCTCACCCATATGCTCTCTCCTTGGCCTCTACCAGCAGTTTTTGTAAATTAACTTTCACTAGAGTAATAATACCCATTTATAATGTCTATACTACCTACATTCTACAATGATGAAACTGAATGTGTCAACAGAGAAAATGGGGCACTCAAAAATAAGACTATTATTATCTGGTCTTTTACACCATATTCTGCATGTCGTCCTTGAGCAGGGCCCATGGTAATCTGCTTTGTATCTTTCCAATTTACCGTATGTGCAGCTGTAGCAAGCACTACACCATATTCTGATCTCCATTCTTATGTAATGAAATTACTGGTCACTTTTAGTTTTTTCTCAGTTTTCTATAATTCACAGATATGATTTATATAAATTAAATTTAAATGATTTAATCAAAGTGATTTTTTTTAAAAAATTGTAAAGGAAAAGAGAGACAGATCTTAGCTTCAATATCAAGAATGAGAAAAGGAGAAAAAACTATGCAGTCTCGGTTGATATGGAAAGACTGTTGAGGAAAAGCGAGATTCCAAGAGGAAGCTCATAATATTAAAAAAAAACACTAGTGGGTCTCTGCTGGAGAAATCTGAATCTCTCCCAAATTCTTCATCAGTACTAACCTAAAACTACTCTCATATAAATCTAACAAAATTCATTGTACTTAGTGCTCTACCAGCATCATCTCAAAGTTAGTCCCCTGGCTCTTCTCTCTACCCACTGCTGTATCTAAGTTCCTGCCATATGAAATTCTGGTTACCACTGCCATTGTTCTAGCACTTTCTATGTGCCAACAAAGTACTAAACTAAATACTCCCCCTGACCAGTAGAGGCTCATTTTCTCTGGCAAGCAGCTGAAAGATGACTGTACTCTTTCTGATTACAACATTCAGAAATAGTCTACCCTGCATTTGTTTTTTGAGGGGTGGCTGTTAATTGATTTTCAGTCATACATTTTAAGTGCCCAGGAATGGTACTACTCAGCATTCTAGCTATACATTTCAATTTAAGTCTAGAAATTCCCAATTTCAGTAATAGCTAAACCTGTTCAAATGTTAATAAAGGTTTTGTTGCAAAAAAAAATAAACTAAATATTTATGTGCCTCTTCTCATGTTTAAAACAATCCCTTATCCAAGGCCAGGTAAAACATGGATCAGGAGGTCTTGTCAGTAGGTGGAATCTACCACAAGTGTGTGGGAGTCAGAGGTTAGGTAAGACAAAGAACAGTGTGCTAATAATTGATGGAAATGATAATGCTAGCCTAGAACTGAGCATTGAATAAAGGCAAAGGGATATACATGATAATCTCTAAATATATGTATTGCAAGCCACAATGTTTAAGAGAAGGAAGAGAGACACAGAGAGAGAAAGAGAGAGAGAGAGAGAGAGAGAGGAGAGAGAGAGAGAGAGAGAAGAGGCAAAGCGCCTACCATAGAGGCGGGCTGGGGGATGGGGAGAGATTCAGTGGACAATGGTGGTGGCAAGTGGGCACTAGTGGTGGGATGGGTGCTGGAACACTGTATGACTGAAACTCAAACATGAACATCTTTGTAATTGTATATCTACGGTGGTACAATAAGAAATAAAAAAATTTTTAAAAAATCCCTTGACACAGAGGTATCATTATTTCAGTTATATAATTATGTATTATACAAAGCATCATATACAAAGCAGCAATGAATGTTACTGTGCTGAAACAGTTTTCGAATAGTTTCTTCATATAGAAATTCACTAGTATAAGGAACAGAATAATTACTCACATTTTCAGCAACTTACAGCATTTTATAATGAGCTTTCTTTCTAGATAGCTATTGTATTAGAAAGAGACCTCTAAAAGGGAAAGAAATAAAGAACCTGCCATGGAGGAGGGCTGGGGGGAGGGGAGAGGGAGGGAACCGGGGACATTGGTGGTGGGAGATGGGCACTGGTGGAGGGATGGGTGCTGGAACACTGTATGACCAAAACCCAAATATGAACTTTTTAATTGTATATCTTTGTAATTGTAAAAATAAAAAATTATAAAAGAGACCTCTAACTTTGGAAACAAAAAGACTGTAGGTAAAACAGAAAAATGTTTTCTTTCAGAATTTCAAATGTCAAGTTGATGAAAATGGATGTGGAGAAGGAGTCATGAATCATTTTCTTAGCCTTTCTCTGTTAGTTCTTTCTGAATTGACTCTGATTCTTCTGACCAACCAATTTGACTCTTCCTGCTCTTCCCTCCATTTCCTTGATAACTGTGATTCTTTTAGTTTTTTGGTGAAGGAGCATCATAGAAGAAGCAAGTGATGTCATGTTTTTATGCGATGTTGAGCATCACTATTCAAGAAGTTCTTAATTAACTGATCATATACTGTCATTCCATTACAAAATGGGACAAAGGAAAACAGTGATTCATAGTTATAGACCACAATAGGTAATCTGTGTTTCCCTACTGAAGTTCCTGACTGAATAACCACAAACTGCTTTGTAGGTAGACTTTTCTTTCTGAATTTGCTTTCTGCAAAGAAAGTAGGTAACATCTTCTGTAATAGTGATATATAAATATAAAAAGAAATTAACCTCCAGTTTAAATTAGCTTGAAAGAAAACTGACACACTTACCAGTCCCCTTGAATACATTATGGACTGAAACATAGATTGCTAAAAATTTTCCTTAAGCATTAATTTCTTTGACAGAGACAACAGAATGGACTAGGCCTATTCTAAGACCAGACAGTTCAAATTTAAATTCTGGCTCTACCAAATATTAACTGAATGACCTTGAATAACTGATCTAATATCTCTGTACATTAATTTTTACATCAGCAGTAATAATCTCTGCTTCAGTGTATTGTTGTAAAGATGAAGCAATGACTGAATAGCCACATGAAAGCCTGTGATTCATTTACATGGTTATTAAAACAAAGCAGATTTATAATTTACCTCCACTTCAAGTTTGATCATAAATACAAAATAAACGAGGATGAATAATGTCTTCTTCTAACTGTTCTCTTTTCCCTTTATTTTGTAGAAAATCAAGCACAAAATATTCTGGGGAGGTAAATGTGACATTAACTTTTTATATTTAAATGTAACTAGCTCTTATTTGTACCCAAAAAAGTTCTTGCCATGGCCTTTCTTCATAGATAAGACTTACCTGGCATTGTCCAGCAATTCAGCCAGTGCTCCAAAAAGGAAACTGTGAGTAGTGCTAATGAGGATATAGAGAAAAAACAGAAACATAAATGAACCTATAAACACTGTAAAAGGCTAAAACTCTTGTCTCTGACCAATGCTCTTCAGTTCTAGATACATAATCAATTAAATGGTTATTGTAGAAACGGTTATCTCAGAACAGTCACGAATCTGAAGTACTGAAGTAAAAGCATTACATTACAAAACCAAGACTAAAGACATTACCAAAATACCCTGCTACAAAAAAGCAAGAAATACAGTATTTAAGGTGTCCATCTATATTGATTTAACACTTTCATTATTCTTTTATTCTAGTTATCTGACAAAAAGTCACCTGCATGTTTCATATCCTTGTTCTTTAAAAGGAAATGCCTTTTCTCTGTGTTCTCCAACTTAGTTTCCTCAGAGCAAGAGATATTTTCTCTTTTCTACTCTATTTAATGCATATGGAAGGGAAGTCCACTTCTCCAGCATTTTCTTTCCTTGTATGTGAAATCATTATCGGTCTACAAGCCTTCTCAATCCCTATACTCACTTTTCTCCTGTAGCAATAAATTCATTTATTTGCTTGGTAATTTAAGGAGGCTCAATTCGGATTGTGCATATGACCCAACAATAAGACTTCTAGGAATATATCCTGGGGTTTCAAAACCACTCAGCAGAAATGCCATCTGCACCTCTATGTATATTGCAGCACTATTCAAAAATACCCAGAATCTGGAAACAACCTGAGGGCTTGAGAACAGATGATTGGCTAAAGAAACTATGGAACATTTACACAATGATGAGCATGGAGAGTATCATGCTGAGTGACAGGAGTCCAAAGGAGAGAGACAGACACAGAATAACTGTAATCATTTGTGGGGTACAAAAAACAATATGAAACCAATATCCAAGGATAGTGGAAACAAGAGCCAGGAGGTTTGGTCCATTTAGAAGCCTGCTTCACCGCTTAGAGAAAAGACAGTTGGAATAGGGAAGTGACCACTATAACAAGGGCAGTGGTAAATGATCACTCTGTATAAGAACTGTGCGCTGAAAGTAGGTAAAGGAGCAGACATGATAAACTCTCAGTATCTGTATTGCAAACCACAGTGCCCAATGGGAAAGAGAGAAAGATGAAAGTGCCATCCATAGAAACAGGCTGGGGACGGAGGGGATGCTAGTGTGGCAGGAGAGTAAAGGGGCACATTCATATGGGAAATGTGCATTGGTGGAGGGATGGGTGTTGGAACACTGTGTGACTGACACCTGGTCATGAACTGAACAGACTTCTAACTGTATCTCATGGTGAGTCAATAAAATATTTTTTAAAAACTCTCCTACTAATAAAACAAACTTTGAGGACCTTTCTTCACTTAGAGAAAACTTAAATTCCTTTAAATTGCCTTGTAAGCATTTCTCCAGATGCTTATAGAAAAATTTTCTTTAGGATTTCAGTTCAAATTATTTCTGTAGTAAATTAAGGGGATATCTGATAAACATTCAGATATCTGTACCGCAAGACATAAAGCCTGAGAGAGAGAGAGAGAGAGAGAGAGAGAGAGAGAGAGAGAGAGAGGAGAGGAAAGGCAGAGGGGAGCAGGGACAGGCAGGAAACTAGGACATTGGTGGTGGGAAACGTACACTGGTGAAGGCATGGGTGTCAGAACATCATGTGACTGAAAATCCAATCATGAACAACTTTGTAAGTACTTATCTCACAGTGATTCAATTTTTTAAAAAAAATTTAAAAATTATTTCTAAAAAAAATTCAGCTTTTGGTTTAGGGTCCATACCCAGTCAGGGTTTACTGCTGACTCCATGCTCAGTGATCACTCCTAGCAGTTCTTTGGGATCATATGAGATGCCAGAGATCACACCTGAGTTGGACACAAGCAAGGAAATGCTCTATCTGCTGTGCTATTGCTTGACCCTGTTTCTGAAATTTTAAATGAAAATCCTAGTTCTTGTGGCCAGAATGGGATGTAGCACAATGGTAGAACACATGTTTTTGCATGTGTGAGGCCTTGGATTCTATCTTCAGTATGCCTACAAAAAAACAAAGACAAAATCAAAATTCTGGTCCCCACAGAAAGCTATAAAATTTAAGCACAGGACCTGTCAGATTCAGAATTTGTACTTCCAATCTATATTGTTCAGAGGAGTGTCTTCACCTCAGAACATTTACGCCAATAACTTCACGAATTGTCTACAGTCACTTTGCCCCATGGCCTGGTGCTGAGTAACAGAGTGCACTAGAATACATCTCTCTTTATAACACTAAATGTGGTTGATATGAGGCTGCCTTCAGGGGGCCATGCATGATTTTCATTCCCTGATGTAACTATTTCAACAAGCAATATTATCACAGCATTAAGAGAAGATTCAGTATAACATTTTCTTTTAGATTTAGTAAAGTGGTAACAGGAGCCAGAAAGACACATTTATCAAAAAAAAATTGCTCAATTATATATAAAAAAGATCATCTGTAATGACACACACTTCAGATACCTCATGTTCTAGGACAACATGTTAAATGTTATCTTTCAAAACACATTTTAACTTATGACAATGTTCTGCAGTTTTATATTATAAAATTAATGTTGTATAATTAATACATTATTTACAAAATTTATTTTAAAATCTTTTGGGGATTTTAAACTCCAAACATGAAAGGGTGAGTAGTCTACAAGTTAGTTTTCACTTTTTTTTATTTTAAAAAACTACTAAAATTTATTTATAAATTTAAAAGATCATCAGATAGCATGAAGAGCCTCACAAGCGGCTGGGGGAGGCTGGAACTCGGCTCGCCCGGGCCCAGCTGACTATGGGGCCCCAGGAGGGCAGAGGGGTTTTGGGAGTGGGCCCATCACCTCTGGGGGGGTCCCGGAAGCAGCCGGATGAGACTCGCCCATCACACTAGCCACCATTTTCGCTGTCCAGATGCTGGGAAACTGCCTCACGACCAGATTAACAGAGCAAAACCAGTTCGAGCCCAGGCTTGCGGCCGCGCGGTCCATTAAAATAGTGAAACTGTAATGTCTTTTAATGCACTGCATTCCACGAAGAGCAGGAAAGTTTGGCAGAGGGAGAGATAAAGAGGAGAGAAATAACATACAGAACCCGCCAAGTAGTTGAGTTGTGGGAGGGGGAGGGATGTGGGGACATTGGTGATGGGAGATGGGTTTGGGTGGAGGGATGGGTGTTGGAACACTGTAGAACCAAAACTCTACATGAGCATCTTTCAATTGTATGTCTAAAATGGTGTAATAATATTGGGGGAATAATAAAATTAAATTAAAAAAGAAAATAAATAAAAGATCATCAGAGATTCAACATTCAATATGCACAAGTCAATCAACATAATACATTACATCAATAAGAAAAAAATAAAAAACATATGATTATATCAGTTGATGCAGAGAAAGTATTTGACAAGATCCAACACCTTTTCATGATAAAAACTCTCCATAAAATGGAAATTGAAGAAACCTTCCTCAATATAGTTAAAAACATCTACCAAAGCCTTCCCCCTTAAGATTGGGGATAAGAAAAGGTTGCCCACTCTCACCACTTCTATTCAGTATAGTATTGGAAATACTTGCCATAACAATCAGGGAAGAAAAGGACATTAAGGGCATCCAGATAGGGCAAGGAAGAAATCAGTATCATTATTTGCAGATGACATGATATTATACTTGGAAAACCCAACAAAAAAGCTCCTAGAAATAGTAGATTCCTATAGTAGAATGGCAGGGTACAAAATCAATACCCCAAAGTCAATGGCTTTCTCATATACAAACAACTAAAGAGAAGAAAGGGATATTAAGAAAATGATCCAATTCACAATTGTGCCACAGAAAATCAAATATCTAGGAATTAGTTTAGCTAAAAATGTAAATGACCTGTACAAAGAAAACTACAAAACGCTGCCTCAAGAAATAAAAGAGTACATGAGGAAATGGAGACAATTCCCTGTTCATGGATTGGGAGAATTAGCATTGTCATTGATGGTCACCGAGCATCAGTTAAGAGCCGCCTTCTCAGTCCTTCTGGTGTCAGAGTCTGTGGTTGCCATCCCAGCCCCGTGAGTCTCCCCTGGCCTACGGTGCGCCCCAACTCCCGTGGTGTCGAGGGGAGAGTCCCTGCGGACCCCGTGGCGCCGGAGGAGGATGCCTCTCTTTGCCACCAATCCCTTCAATCAGGATGTGGGGAAAGCTACCAGTGAGATGAATACTGGTGAGGATTGGGGCCTCATTTTGGATATCTGTGATAAAGTCGGTCAGTCTCATACTGGGTAAGTAATGCAAAGTTTCAAATAATTTTTTTTCTTATTAATGTGTAGAAAATGAGACAGGAGGTAAAGCATGCTACAGTTAAATTTTTTGTAACAGAACATTTTTGTAATAGAGAACTTCTAAACACTGCAGTGAGTGGGTAAACCATGTTAATTATTTCTTTAATGGGGGGGGCTAGTGCTATCTGTATCTAGACACATTATTTCCTTTATCTGCTGTTAAGATATTTTTATTTACGCATTTTGATGTGAAAAGACTAGTTAGCATTGCTGCATTGTACTTAATTGTTTTGAGTATTATATCTGTGTATTTTTGAGAGATTACTTTGTGGGGGCTCTCTCAGAGTAATCTCTCACTCACTGAGAGAGCCCCACAAAGTAATGAGCGTATACCGCCCGCACGGCAGAGCCTGGCAAGCTGTCCTATGCGTGTTCCATATGCCAAAACCAGTAACAAAAATGTTTATTTTCCTGACCCGAAAGAGCCCTTAATACGGCAGCAGTAAGAAAGGCAAACAAGCAGTGCCTGATAAAATTTCATGGCCATCCTAGGCTGCCAAAACGAAGGACTAATGCACTTTCAATGCAATGCGCTGGCATCGGAAGCATATATTGAGGATCTGATGGAGCAAGCGCAAAAGATCAAGTATGACATCATTGGTCTGACTGAGACGAGGAGGCATCAGTCGCATCATGCTGTATTTGACACTGGAGAAGAATTGTTCCTTGGAACATGTGACGAAAAGAGGCATCAGTGGCATTGGTGTCCTTCTCAACACGAACATGGCCATCAACATTGATTCATTTGAATGCCTAACAAACCGGATAGGACAATTACTCTTGAAGAGATGTGGCCCACTGCCAGCAATTTTTATCTTCATTTGAGAAATTCTACATGGAACTGGAGGAGTTCTATAAAAAAAGATCACACCTTCTACAAGATCATAGTCAGTGATTTTAATGCCAAGATAGGACCAAGAAGATCGGCTGAAGAACTCCACATTGGGACCCATGGCCTAGAATGTAACGAACAGGGTGAGAGACTATCTGAGTTCATCATGTCCACCAAGACCATTCATGGGAACTCACAGTTTCAGAAGGCTGAAGCGAAACGTTGGACATGAAATCTCCTGGCGGACAGTTCCACAATGAAATTGACCACATCATCTTCAATCGATGGTTTTGTCTGACCGATGTTGCTGTCGCCCCCAAATTCTAAACAGGATCGGACCACAGTCTCCTTCATGCAAAATTCTCCTTCCCACAACAGGGAGAAAAGGCTGCAAAGTTTAAGAAGAGAACTCCCAGAATGACCACCAACTGGGAACTCTTTGGCACCATTGCAGCAACATGCGAAAATACCACCATTGATGACACCGATGAAGAATACAATCGACTGGTTCAGCACCTCCATGATTGTGTGAAGAATGCTGAGAGAGAGAGAAAGACACAAAAGCACACCTGTCTTCAGAAACTCTCGAGCTCATTAGCCAACGTGGCAAGGTGCGAGCCTCAGGAGACCAAATGCTAACATCCAAGCTTGCTAAACAGTGCAGAGAAGTGATAAAAGAAGACCTCAAAGACAGAAGAGCAGAAATACTGGAAGATGCAGCAGAAGCCAGGAAAAGCATTCGTACTGCCCGCCTGCCCTTCGCCAACTATAAGACCAAAATGACTGCCCTCTGACGCCCTGATGGATCTATCACATCTTCCAGAAAGGCAATGGAGAAGATTATCCATGACTTCTACTCAAATAGCCACATCCACCTGCCCACATACCAAATTCCACAGGATGGATAGGTCATTCCCAATGTTCTCCCTTCTGAAATCCGACATGCCATCTTGTCCGTAAAGAAGGGAACAGCACCAGGCCCAGACAAAGTCAGACCCGAACACCTGAAGAATCTGCCGTCAGTACTCAATACACTAGCTCAACTCTTCACACGCTACCTGTCTGAATGCAAGATACCCTCCCAATGGAAAACCAGTAGGACAGTTCTACTGCTCAAGAAGGGAGACATTCATGACATCGGCAACTATCGCCCCATCTGCCTGTTGTCCGTCATCTACAAGCTGTTTACATGAGTCCTCCTTAACAGGATTGGCAGAACACTAGATGAAGGACAACCATGCGAGCAAGCTGGCTTCCAGGAAGGATTCAGCACAATTGACCATATCCACACAGTAACCAAGCTCATTGAGGTTTGTAGGGAGTAAAAGATGCCGCTCTGTCATTCGTTGATTTACAGAAAGCCTTTGATTCTGTGGAGATTAAAGCAGTCATCAAAGTCCTAGCCAAACAGGGTATTCAAACCCAATACATCAAGATCCTTTGTGAGCTGTATTACGGATTCACCACCAGGATCTCACCATTCTACAAAGAAGTGATCATTGATGTCAAAAGAGGGGTTCGACAGGGTGATACCATTTCATCAAAACTCTTCAGCGCCACCCTTGAGAACATCATGCGACAATTAGAATGGGAAGGAATGGGAGTGAAGATAGATGGTCGGCAACTACACCACCTCCACTTCACTGATGACATCGTTCTAATAACACCAAACATTAGCCAAGCGGCACAAATGCTGGCTGACTTTGACCAAGAATGTGGAAAGATAGGTCTACATCAGAATCTAAAGAAAACTATGTTTTTGAAAAATGAACTAGTTCCAGAGGCCCCATTCACTCTCAATGGAACAAACATCTCTGAATGCAGGAGTTATGTGTACCTAGGTCGAGAAATCAACATGATGAACGACCTAAAACCTGAGCTGTGCAGGAGGAAGAGTGGCATGGAATGACTTCAAAGACATCGAAGAAATAGCTAAAAGGACAAAGAACCTCCTGCTCTGGGCACATCTCTTTGACTCCACTGTTCTCCCTGCATTAACATATGCCTCAGAGACCTGGGCCCTATGAAAGTAGGATGAGAATGCTATTTGGGTCTCCCAGAGAGGAATCGAAAGAGCTATGCTTGGAATATCATGCCTCTCTTCAAGTGAGAGAAGGAATCCGGAGTTCTGACCTCTGTCACTATTCCAGAATCAGGGACACTGTCTCATTTGCCAAGGCATCGAAAATCAGATGGGCTGTACATGTAATGCGATTTGGAGACAACCGCTGAACTAGAGCCATTACTGACAGGATCCCACGGGATATCAAAAGATCACATGGCTGCCCACCTACAAGATGATCAGACTTCCTTGTCAAGACCCTGAAGGAATGGTTTGAGGCTCTTTCTATTCCTGAATCAACCAGATGCCATTGGGCTACATTGGCATGTGATAGGGTCCAATGGAAATGTTACTGGCGCCCGTCGAGCAAATCGATGAATAACGGGATTCAAGTGATTCAAATAAACATTTTTAAAATTTAAAACTTTCTAGAGCTTAATACAGATTCAATGCAGTCCCTATAAGGATACCTATGGCATTCTTCAAAGAAATTCATCAAATACTCCTGAAATTTGTATGGAATAATAAACCCCCATGGATAACTAAAACAATCTTTGGGGAAAAGAAGATAGGAGGCATCACCTTATCCAACTTCAATCTGTACTACAAAGTGGTAGTAATTAAAACAGCATGGTATTTTAGTTAAAACAGACCTGTGGACCTATGGAATAGAGTTAAGTATCCTAACACAGATCCTCAGATACTTGATCATTTAATCTTTGATAAAGGAGCAAAACGTACAAAATGGAGCAAGGGAAAGCCTCTTTGACAAGTGGTCCTGGGAAAACTGTGTAGCTGCATGTAAAAAAAATGAATTTGGACGTCTAACACCATGCACAAAATTCATATCAAAGACAGATCAGAATCTTTGATAAAGGTGCAAGAGTCCAAACTGGGTAAGGAAAGCCTCTCAACAAGTGGTGCTGGGAAAACTGGACAGCTACATGTAAAAAAGAATTTGGACCTGTGTCTAACACCTTGCACAAAAATCAGTTCAAAATGGATTAAAGATCTCAATGTCAGACCTGAATCCATAAAGTATGTTGAAGAAAATATAGGAAAAACCCTCCACGACATCGATGCTAAAGACATCTTCAAAGGTGAAGCACCATTAGCAAAGCAACTAGAAGAAAATATAAATATATGGGACTACATGAAACTGAAGAGCTTCTGCACCTCGAAAGAAACAGTGACCAAGATAGAAAGACAGTCGACGGAATGGGAAAGAATATTCACCCAATACCCATCTGATAAGGGGTTAATACCAGGATATATCAGGCACTGGTACAGCTATAAAAAAACAGCCAACCCCATTAGAAAATGGGGAGAGGAGATGAACAGAAACTTTGACAAGGAAGAAATCGAATGGCCAAAAGGCATATGAAAAAAGCTCATCATCACTAATCATCAGAGAGATGCAAATCAAAACAACAATGAGATATCACCTCACACCACAGAGAATGGCCCATATCCAAAAGGGTAAAAGCAACAAGTGCTGGCGTGGATGTGGGGAAAAGGGGACTCTACACTGTTGGTGGGAATGTCGACTGTACAACCTTTTTTGGAAAACAATATGGACATTCCTCCAAAGACTAGAAATTGAGCTCCCTTTGACCCAGCCATACCGCCCTGGGAATATACCCTGGAAAGCCAAAACGAGGAAACACAAATTATTTTCATAGCAGACTTTAAAAGCAAACCTGGAAACAACCAGTAGGAGAACTGATGACTGGATAAAGAAACTGTGGTACACTAACGATGGAATACAGCAGCGAAAGAAGTAGAAATTTTGCTAAGGAAATGGAAAGAACATGTTGAGGAAAAGTAGAAGGAAGGGAGAGACAAGAATGACTGATTATTTGCATGGCATAAATACTAGGTGATCTTACCAAAAGTGGAAATTACCACAAGCGGTGGGAGTCAGAGGTTGGTTTAGTAGAGAAAGGAACAGAGTGAATAAATGTCTAAAGTTCTGATGCAACATAGAACTGAGCTTAAAAAAAAGATGGCTAAGTCGTGGGCAACCCACAAGGGGAGAAGGAGGAGAGAGAGAGGGAGAGAGAGGAGATAAAGAACCTGCCATTTAGGCGGATGGGAGGGGGAATGGGGATTTGGTGGGAAATGGGCACTGGTGGAGGGCGGGGGGAAGTGTGACCGGAACCCCAGGTAAACGTTGTATTGTATACTCACGGTGGTATAAAAATGTTTAAAAAAAAAAAAAAAAAAAAAATGGAGTAAAAGATCTCAATATCAGACCTGAATCCACAAAGTACATCGATGAAAACATAGGATAAATCCTCAATGACCTGGAAGCTAAAGGTATTGAAACACCACTAACAAAACAATTGGAAGGAAAGATAAAATATGAAACTACATGAAAATATAAAGCTTCTGCACCTCACAGGAAATGGTAACAAATATACAAAGACAGTCCACAGAGTGGAAAAGAATATTCATCCAATACCCATCCGATTAAGGGGCTAATATCCAGAATACTTTAGGCACTGGTAGAACTTTTGCAAGAAGAAAACAGCCAACCTCATCAAAAAATGGGGAGAATAAATGAACAGAAACTTCCAAAAAATAAGAAATTTGAATGGCCAAAAGACATATGAAAAAAATTCTCATCATCACTAATCATCAGAGAGAAGCAAATCAAAACAGCAATGAGATAGCATCTCACACCACAGAGACTGGCACACATCCAAAGGAGCAAGAACAAGAAGTGTTGGCGTGGATGTGGGGATAAAGGACTCATCCATTGTTGGTGGGGATGTCAACTGGTACAGCCTTTTTGGAAAACAATATGGACAATCCACCCAAAAAATAGAAATTGAGCATCCCTTTGACCCAGCAATACAGAATACTGTATTATATCAATACTGGGAATATACCCTGGAGACCAAAACACACAGCAGAAACACCAACTGCACTCAATGTTCACAGCAGCACTTTTCACAATAGCCAGAATCTGGAAAGAACCAGAGTGTCCGAGAACAGATGTCTGGATAAAGAAACTGTGGTACATCTACACAATGGAATACTATGAAGCTCTTAGGAAAAACAAAGTTATAAAATTTGGCTATAAATGGATGGCCAAATTTTATATACTCTCCATTTAGAGGATCATGCTGAATGAAATTAGCCAAAGGTAAAAGGACAGATACAGAATGACTGCATTTTTTGCAGGATATAAAAAAAGAAGTATGATAACAATATCCAAGGCCAGGCAAAACAAGGATAGATAAGTAAAATGCGCCTACAATGGGAGCAGGCAGGGTTTGGGTGGGTGTGTTTGGGAATTGGGTGGTGGGAATAGGCACTGGTGTAGGGATGGATTCTGGAACACTGTATTGTAGAGACCCAATTATGAACATCCTTGTACTTCTATATCTCACATGGTATAGTAAGGATTGGGGAAGGTGAAGGAGAGGCGGAGAGAGACAGAGAGAAAGGGAGCGAAGGAAGAAATGCCTGCTCTGGAGCTGGGAGAGGGGGAATGTGGGGACATTGGTGATGGGAATTGGGCACTGGTGAAGGGATGGGTGCTGGAACAATATATGACTGAGACCCAATTATGAACATTTTTGTAATGTTGTTCTCATGGTGGTAAAATAAATATTTAAAAAAAGAGGAAATAGAAATGGTTCACAGACACAGAAAAAAATTGTTCAGCATCATTCATTGCTAAGCAATATAAATCAGAACCACAGTAAGTACCACCATACATCATGAAAATGGCTTGTAAAATAAATATCAGGGACCTTATTTGGTTTGTTTTCAGAAAAGCTCATCCTGTCAGCTTTCAGGAAATGCATCATGGAGTAAACTATTGTGGAGCAGAAAAAACAATTTAGAAGCAACGTGGAAGAAGGGAAAACGGATGGAGATGGAGAGAAATGGTGATAATGGACACAATGAAAGCGATCATGGGGCTGGAGCAATAGCACAGCGGGTAGAGCGTTTGTCTTGCATGTGGCCCATGTTCGACCCCGGCATCCCTTATGGTCCCCCAAGCACCTCCAGGAGTAATTCCTGAGTGCAGAGGCAGGAGTAACCCCTGAGCGTTGCTGGGTGTGACCCAAAAAAGAAAAAAAAGCGATCATTCAGAAGACTTGATGATAGAGTGAATAGGTGTGAGGTAAACGGAGATATGATTGCTCGTTTTCACTGAGGGCACTCTTAAGGAAAATCTGCAGGGAGTGTGCCTGGGGAGCATGGGGGTGGAGAGGGGAAACAGAAAACGCAAATTTGTACCTGCTTTGCGCTTGTTGCTTCATGCTGCTGTCCCTTCTCTCACTGAGTTACTGGACCACCAAGTGGCAATGGGGTGAGAACCAGTGGACCACATTAAGAAAGGCATTAACAGCACAGACATGTCGGAGTTTAAAAGTGTCAGGAGGGGCCAGAGTGGTAGCACAGTGGGCAGGGGCGTTGGCCTTGCATGTGGCGGCCCTGGTTTGATCCCCAACATCACATACAGTGCCCTGAGCACTTCCAGGAGTAACCCTTGAGCATCTCTGGGTGTGACCCAAAAACCAAAAAATCAAATAAAATCAAATAAAAATAAAAGTGTCAGGAGATAAAACCCACAGTCCAGCCAGAAATGCACTCTTAATTTTACTAAACTCACTAAAAAAAAAAAAAGTCTTATACGTCAATTAGCTTTAACCTATCTGTCGCATCTTTCCGATTTGAAATCACTGGCCATAACAGAAAGATAAAAACAAAGTGTCTGTTGAATAGTGTCTGATTTGCGATTTTCTGTTTAAAATTACATTGCATAACCCCTTACAGCTAGGCCGGCTTTCTCTTCTGCTTCTGTGGTTTCCAATTGGAAGCACCCCTTTTTATTTCAGTCATTTCCTTCAATGAATCCAAATTATCAAGAGATTCCAAAAGGTCAAGATACTGGTGCATACCACAGTAAGCCGAGACCTGGCTGCGCTGGGGAATGACAGAGGAACCTAACGCCTGACCCCACCTCTGCGACCGACCGGAGTGTGTGCTCCCCAGGTACGCAGGAGGGCTCCGGACCTCCCCAGGAGAGACAGTGCCCCCGCAATAATCCAAATGGTAGATTTTGATATTCTGAGAGATTGCATAAGTACATTCGAGGCCCACGAGTTTGGGGTCAAAAAATAAAAATTACAATGTCAGTGTGGGGCTATGAGAAATCGCTGGGGAAGGTAAATTCAGTAAAGTGAGCCTCCTGCTAACCGTGCGTAAAATGTTGTTAAATAAATGTGGGCCTTCCTACCACATGGTATAATTAAAAAGCACCAGTTTAGTCTGGTCCAGATATATCCCGGGACCACTTTTTTCATTCCTTGCAAAGGGCGGGCACCCACTCACCCACTAAATCACTCACCCCCCCCCTCCCTCCCTCCCTCCCTCCCTCCCCCCTCCTCCCTTCCTTCCTTCCTTCCTTCCTTCCTTCCTTCCTTCCTTCCCTTCCTTCCTTCCCACCTCCCCCCCCCCCCACCCCGCCCAGTTGTGCTCAGGGCTTATTCCTGACTGCACTCAACAATTACCCCTTGTGCAAGGCAAACGACCTACCTGCTGTACTCTCTCTGAACCCCAATTTGAATATTTCAATAAATAGAAAATCCCAAGCTGGTAAAAGTTTTATCTTTCTAGAAAATTCTCCATGAAGCGAACCCCCCCACCTTTGCTCTCTACAGGCACACTCACGAGTTGGCGTGAATGGAAGTCCAGATGAAGCTGAGCCCGCTGCAGAGATGCGTATTTGTCGCCCATGTCCTCCAAGGAGAACCGTGTGGCCACCGAGAACACCTGGGCGACGTCCCACCTGGGTGATGTTCACCCCAGCTGAAGCCCCCGCGCCCCGCCCACGCCCCCGCGCCCCCGCCCACGCCCATGCAGAGCCTGCTCAGAGAACACGCGCTCCCCCTGGCTGCCAGTGCCAGAAGCGCACCCTACAGTAGTTCTCTCCCCATCCCCCCTCACCCACTTCTCCCCCACCCCCCCCCACAAGGTGCCTGTCAAGTCTTTCTACCTATTGCTTGAGCCACTGGCTGAGAACTTTGCAGCCACACTCCTCTTCCCAAAATGAGGATTAAATTAATGTCCTCAACAGGTGTTCTCATCAACCCCCCAGATGGAAAGGAATCCAAGGGCATATGTGCATGCCCACAGGCACTTCCTCCCCCATTACTACCCCCTTTCCCTTACCATCTTCCCCACCCCACACACACAACAAAAAATATGGGCTGGTAAGTTAGGGTGTAGGAAATTAAATGAATACTTCCATTTTATTTTTGTATTTTTTAAGGCAGTACTTAGAACTTACTTTTTGTTATTTAAGCTAATAGTTATTTCTCCAGTCTAAGAGAAGAAAGGGATAAGAGAGAGAGAAAGGAAGTAAAACTAAAGGCAACCCATCAGAATTTGGAGTTTGCTGTGAAATGAAAACTGAGTTCCATAAGGACTTTTTTTTTTCACCTGTCCATGCTTGCCTTAAAGAGTAGACCATCTGTGTTTTCCAAAAGTCTGAAAAGAATAGGGAGAAAATGGAGAGGGGGTGCTTGAAGATAAATAATATAAGAAAGGACTGAACCTGTCAGCTGTCTAAATGGTGTAAATCACAAAGGGCTGAATACCAAAATCATCCAAACCCTACAAAAACAGAATTCCTCCGAGATGCAGTTTGGAAAAGTACTGTTTGAGAAGAACACGAGTTAACCTAATAAACCTCTAGGAAAGTTTCAAACTGAGTTCACCAGAACTGTATGACTCACAAACTAAAAAAGTACTCAGCTTATATTTATATAACAACACAGCTCTAAAGTCAGAAACAAACATCTACTCAAAAAGGAACTTGAAGTCGATGTATTTATGGGCCTCCTAAAGGAATAGAATCTTCTGGAAAGGAAAATAAGGGTCAGTTTGGGCATAGTCATTCTGCTCCTAAAGTTTTTCAGTAGCTACATTTACAATAACCAAGAGAGGAAGAGACTAAGAAGAACAAGCCAAAGGAATGTGATGCTCTGAGTTTAATTTGAAAACTGAAAGTAAACATAAACATTTCAAGTCATTTTCCTGATTGCGTGTTTGTCTTCACAGTGGCTGGTATGGGATGTTTTGAGAGCAGAATTCTCTTTACTAAGAAATTGAGCTGCTTTCTAATTTTTCCTTCCATAGAATTTTATAAATAGGATATTTAACTTTCATTTTATGGGCAAGAAAAGCTTGATGGGCCTCTTCTGGATTTATTTTACTACCCCAATTTCCAGCTGTTATCTCAAAGCAATTCACTATTGGGAGGACACAGAAGCCACTAGCCTGTGATTAGTAAAGGATATGATATCAAATTTCTGCCAGAGGGAAGAGTGTGATTATTACAGAGGCACTCTTCCCAATAATCCTAGTAGAGCCCTCCTACTCTAAACAGCCAATCCCCAAACACTAGACATCACTAATTACCATGATGTCAGGTGTACAATGGGATCTGTTAGATGAGGCTAATGAGGCCCCACTAGCAATTGAAAAGAATTTACCATAATTGTCTTACCTTTCCCCTTTCCAACTCCACTGGCCGCCCTCCTGGTAACAGCAGGAAAAGCAAATCCTATTGCACTTTGAGGTTTGCTTTTGAAATTCTTATTGTATTCACTTCCCTCAAAATTTATTTTAGTATAATTTCGTTGTAAGAAAACTGGGGAGTGGATGGGAAGGAAAGTTTAGGGGAGAACGCTGTCTTCTTATCTTAGGGTCAATCCTTCTCATTTTTTTGATATTTTACTTTTCATTTTTGTTTGAGGATGTTCAGGTCTCTGTGGGACCATGTGTTGAAAATGAGTTGCCATGTGCTAGCTAAGTGCCTTCCTCACGGGTATTGCTCAGCCCCTCCACCCTCATCATTTAAGAGGGTTAACTTAGAATAATATACTTTCTTTTCCCAACTGAACATTTAAGTTTTACCACCACTATAAATGGTTCAAATCTTTAAAACCATGCTCTTCAGGGGCTGGAGCAATAGCCCAGCGGGTAGGGCGCTTGCCTTGCACATGGCCAGCCTATGTTGGCCTGAGTTGGATCCCCGCATCGCATATGGTCCCCCGAACACCGCCAGGAGTAATTCCTGAGTGAAGAGCCAGGAGAAACTCCTGAGCATTGCTGGGTGTGACACCCAAAAAAGCAAATAAATAAATAAATAAATAAATAAAACTATGCTCTTCCCTCATTTAATATGTTGCCCGTTGTCGAAGGCACTGCAATTTGTATAAATTTAGCCAATTTCAGTGTGGGCCACTAAAGATATGTGCCATAACTTTGTACAAACAACAATTTCATTATTATCCACAGCCTGTTTGTGCTCAAGACAAAATGCATAAACATCAGGTTGTACACAGGAATCATGAACTATAGAAGTAGCTATTTCCTGAAAACTGTCAGTAGAAAGTGATGCTGACAGGTCGATGTATTCTAGTGGTACAAAAAGTAAATGCTGTTGGCATAGATGCAGGGAGAAAGGGACTCTCATCCATTGTTGGTGGGAATGTCGACTGGTACAGCCTTTTTGGAAAACGATATGGATATTCCTCCAAAGACTAGAAATTGAGCTCCCATTTGACCCAGCATACCACTCCTGGGAATATACCCTGGGAAACCAAAGACACACAGTGGAAATGACATCCTCACTTTATTTTTATAGCAGCACTATTCACAATAGCCAGAATCTGGAAACAACCAGAGAGCCTGAAAACTGATGACTGGATAAAGAAATTTTGGTACATCTACACAGTGGAATACTATGCAGCTGTTAGAAAAAATGAAGTTATGAAATTTGCCTATAAATGTATGGACATGGAGAGGATCATGTTGAGTGAAGTTCGCCAGAAGGAAAAAGACAGATATAGAATGACTGCATTTATTTTCATGATATAAATATATATATGTATGTATATATATGTATGTATGTATATATATATATATATCACTTGATCACTTGAATCCCGTTATTTATCGATTTGCTCGAGTGAGTGCCAGTAACATTTCCATTGGACCCTATCACGTGCCAATGTAGCCCAATGGCATCTGGTTGATTCAGAAATATGAAGAGCCTCCAACCGTTCCTTCAAGGTCTTGACAAGGAAGTCTGACCATCTTGTAGGTGAGCAGCCACGTAATCTTTTGACATCCTGTGCGATCCAGTCAGTAATAACTCTAGTCCAGCGGTTGTCTTTAATCGCATTACATGCCCAGCCCATCTGATTTTCGATGCCTTGGCAAATGAGACAGCGTCCCTGACTCTGGAACAGCGATGGAGGTCAGAGCTCGGATTCCTTCTCTCACTTGAGTGAGGCGTGATATTCCAAGCATAGCTCTTTCGATTCCTCTCTGGGAGACCCGAATAGCATTCTCATCCTGCTTTCGTAGGGCCTAGGTCTCTGAGGCATATGTTAACGCAGGAAGATTGGTGGAGTCAAAGAGATGTGCCCAAAGCCAGAGGTTCTTTGTCTTTTTAGCTATTTCTTTGATGCCTTTGAAGGCATTTCATGCCGCTCTCTTCCTCCTTTGCAGCTCAGGTTTTAGGTCGTTCATCATGTTGACTTCTCGACCTAGGTACACATAATGGTATATATATATATCGTTATGAAAATATAGTATGAAACCAATATATTTCATACTATATTTAGTATGAAACCAATATCCAAGGTCAGGCAAAACATGGATCATGAGGTCTTGGGTCTAGTCAAAGTTGGAATCTACCACAAACCTGTGGGAGTCAGAGGTTAGGTAAACAGAGAAGGGAACTGTGTGCTAACAATCATCAAAAGTGATAATACCAGCCTACAACTGAGCATTGAATATAGGCAAAAAGATACACGGATAACCTCTAAATGTATTTATTGTAAGCCACAATGTGTAAGAGAAGGAAGAGAGAGAGAGAGAGAGAGAGAGAGAGAGAGAGAGAGAGTAAAGAGATGAACCTGTATAGAGACAGTATAGGGAGGGGAGGGAAGTAGGGACATTGGTGGTGGGAAAATCGGGCACTGTTAGAGGGATGGGTGCTGGAACACTGTATGACCAAAACCCGAACATGAACATCTTTGCAATTGTATATCTCACAGTGGTACAATAAAATATTAATTTAAAAAAAATTCTGAAAGGCTGAGCAAGACCCTGGTTGGGAAGCACGTGTGATCATTGCAGTGATCCTCAGCAAACATCACAGTCATAACATTAAGGTTTCACTAAGGAGGGAACCCCAGGCGAACATAATACAAGTACCACAACCTTCGGTGAGCACTGTGGTCAAGGATGTTAAACCTCAACCTGATGTGCAGCTTGGCAGAAAGCATGCAGGCATACAATAGTTATGTGTCTAAGCCTCACTGACGGGAAGAGGTAGTTGGGGATGAAATAGAAATAAAAGAAGACAAATTCAGTTAGAAAAATTGGGGTATTTTATTGCCATTTGAATCTTTAATTTGTTTGTCTTGGGGCAAAAACTGGTGCTGCTCAGGGACCACTCTTGGCAGGGCTCAGGGGACCATGTGTTGTGTTGTCAGGGATCCAACCCAGGTCGGCCATACGCTAAAGGCATTTTCAGTCACTGTATTTTTTCATATATAATACTTCTATTAATTTTTAAAATACATTCCGTTTCCTTAGTAGAGAATTTTCTTTGGTCCGGCATTTCCTTTCTTTTGTTAATGTACTGTTGTCATTTGATTCATCTCATTCATTTTCTCTTTCTTTCCTTTCATTCTTTTTTATCTTTTGAGGGGGCACACCCGTAGTACTCAGGGCACCATGCAGTGCTGCAGAGCATGGGGTAAGACTATTGAGCTGTCTCTTGGCCCTCACTCATTTTCTTTTTTTTAATTTTTTTTAAGTCACACTCAGCAATGCTCAGGGGTTATTCCTGGCTCTGCACTCCAGAAATTACTGGTGCTTGGGGGACATATGGGATGCCGAGAAACTGAAACCGGGTCAGCCGGGTGCAAGGCAAATAACCTACCTTCAGGACTACCGCTTTGGCCCCTCGTTTCTTTATAGTAATAATAACTTAAAAATTTGTTTCCTATTTGACACCCAACTTTTGTGTTACAAAATTATTTTTTTAATTTTCTTTTTCATTCATTTTGTTCCTGAATTAACCCTCTTTGGGGGCATTTACCTTTTCCCCCAGTAAGAGGAAACTGGCTATTGACTTGAAGATCTGCTTTTCTTTCTTTTTTTTTTTTTTTAGTATTTTATTATACCACAGTGAGATATACAGTTACAAAGCTGTTCATAAATGTTCATATTTGGGTTTCGGTCATACATTGTTCCAGCATCCATCCCCTCCACCAGTCCCCATTTCCCACCACCAATGTCCCCAATTCCCTCCCCCAGCCTCTCTTAATTTCTTTCTTTCTTTCTTTCTTTCTTTCTTTCTTTCTTTCTTTCTTTCTTTCTTTCTTTCTTTCTTTCTTTCTTTCTTTCTTTCTTTCTTTCTTTCTTTCTTTCTTTTCTTTTCTTTCTTTCTTTCTTTCTTTCTTTCTCTTTCTCTTTCTTTCTCTCTCTCTTTCTTTCTCTCTCTTTCTTTCTTTCTTTCTTTTTCTCTCTTTCTCTCCCTCTCTCTTTCTCTTTTCCTTCCCTCCCACATTGTGGATTACAATACATACATTAAGAGGTTGTCATGTGTATCTTTTTGCCTGTATTTAATGCTCTGTTCTAGGTTGGTATAGCACTGAAGATCTGCTTTTCTTTTCAGGACCTCAGGTTTATGGGGACAGAGAGACGAACGGAACAGACAGGGTCTGTTGGGAGTTACTGTCAGTTGCTGTCTTGTTGGGAAGATGGGCCTGGATGTCTGGGTAACTCCTCACTGTGAGCAGACTTGCTCTTTTCCCTGAACTCTGTCTCCAGGTACCAGACCCTTCATTGGTCTAACTGCTGCTATCTGTGTCTTCATCTTGGACACTTTTGTCTAGGGTTTTAAGTGAAATGTGAGGTCTCCAGCCTTCCAAACTCTTGCAAAAGGCTGAGTTGGGGGCAGGATTTGATAGCTCAATGCTCTGACAGCTGCAGAAGCTCATCACTGGAGCTGCACAGTGAGTTGATGTCCCCCTAACACTCCCTGTCAGCTGGAATTACTGATACCTTTTTGTGGAGCCTTTGTTCTGCCTTGGGTGGCCACATGCCTGCGCCCTAGAGAGCTGACTATCCTTAAGATACAGGTTCTTTCTTGCTAGTATTACAGTGTGCACCATAGATGAGTCCTGCTTGGCTGAGGAAAGCTGCAGGGTGAGATTTGCAGACAATACCCTGGCTGATAAGAAGGCTTTGCACGGGGAGTGGATTTCACCTGGGAACTTATGGCTGTGCATTGCTGTGTTGGGAGCTTAAAGTTGTCTTAGGCGGGGATAAGATGAGCGTGAGGGGCCAGAGCGATAGCACAGCAATTAGGGCATTTGCCCTGCACGTGGCCAACCTGGGTTCGATCCCCAGCATCCCATATGGGCCCCTGAGCACTGCCAGGAGTAATTCCTGAGCAAAGAGCCAGGAATGACCCCTGAGCATCACTGGGTATGACCCAAAAAAGAAAAAAAAAGAAATGAACATGAATTTTTTTTCAGAGATACTTCAGTATTTTAAATTAAGATACCACATTATGGATGTAATAATATTTACCATTTATTTATTTGTTTGTTTGTTTGTTTACTTACTTATTTATTTATGTTTTATTATACCACCATGAGATATACAATTACAAAGATGTTCATGTTTTGGTTTCGGTCATACAGTGTTCCAACACCCATCCCTCCACCAGTGCCCATTTCTCACCACCAATGTCCCCAATTCCCTTCCCTCCCCTAGCCTGCATCTATGGCAGGGTCTTTATCTCTTTTTTACCTAACATTTGACTCCCACAAATTTGTGGTAGATTCTACCTTTGACAAAACCTCCTGATCCATGTTTTGCCTGACCTTGGATATTGGTATCATACTATATATATTATATAAATATATATATATATTTATTTGCATGCTATATATATAATATCATGCATTTATTTGCATGATATATAAATAAATAAATATAGTATGTATACTATATAGTATGTATACTAAATATAGTATACATACTATATATTACTATATAGTATGTATACTAAATTTAGTATACATACTATATTAATTTATTTATATATCATGCAAATAAATGCAGTCAACATGTCTAATCATCAGAGAGATGCAAATCAAAACAACAATGAGATATCACCTCACACCACATCGACTGGCCCATATTCAAAAGGGTAAAAGCAACAAGTGCTCGCGTGGATGTGGGGAAAAGGGGACTCTCATCCATTGTTGATGGGAATGTTGACTGGTACAGCTTTTTTGTAAAACAATATGGACATTCTCCAAAGACTAGAAATTGAGCTCCCATTCAACCCAGCCATACTACTCCTGGGAATATACCCTGGGAAGCCAAAAATACACAGCAGAAACACCATTTGCACTTTTATTTTCATAGGAGCACTTTTCACAATAGCCAGAATGTGGAAAGAACCAGAGTACCGGAGAACTGATGACTGGATAAAGAAACTTTGACTCATCTACACAATGGAATACTATGCAACTGTTAGGAAAAAATGAAGTTATGAAATTTGCATATAAATGAATGGACATGGAGAGGATCATGTTGAGTGAAATTAGCCAGATGGTTAAAGGCAGATATAGAAAGCCTTTTCAGCTTTTGCCTGCAAGTAGCTGCATACCTTTCTGAGGTATATTTACACACACTTGACTGTAGGCTCAGAACCCATAGCATAAAACAGAGCTACTAGACTCATTCTCAAGACAATTGGAACTCCAAGATTTGAATTCATGACATCTGCATTTAGATAGTTACTCTAAATCACTGCATTATCCATCTGAGCTAGAGCAACCAAATTTCTAAGCACAAAGATACACAGACAAAAACATGTCGTTGTTAAATTATTAAATCTTAATGGCAAATAAAAATATTAAATCCTCCAGAGAATATATATAAAACATAAAGGCACCCTGTTCAGACTATTACAGGTCTCTCAGGAGGAACCCACAGAATCAGAGAGAGTGTAACTGCATAACCATTACTCTAAAAGAAAAGATTCATATTTTGCTAATACCCTGCAAAATTGGCATTAAAATACATTGATAAATTATTTTCTTCAATAAACAAAAAACTAAATTGAATTATCATTAGGCTTGTATTATAGCAATACTGAAATCAATTCTTCTATAGAAAATTTCTTTTGCAGAAATAAAAAATAGGACAAAAATACTCTGAGTATTGTGATAAATAGTACTATAGTGGAGTTAGAGTGAATGTGCATGGGAAGTAGGTGCTAGCTTTGCAAGTGTGGCTAACCTTGGTTCAATCCCCATGTAGCACCCCACATGGTCCCCAGAGTCTACTAGGAGTGATTCCTGAGTGCAGAGACGGAGTAAGGTCTGAACACTGCTGATATGGCCTGAAAACAACACAAACAAAAAAAGTAATATAGAAACAAAAGCAAAAGAAAAATGAGATAATGCCAAAAAACTAAACTAGAATACGACTGCTATTGAGTCTAATAGATTAGTCTAAATGAAACAAATCAATATCAGCATTTTAAAAAGAAAGACTGCTTTGTATATTAAGTGATTTTTTTTATTGTGTTCTTTTTTAAAAAATGTTATTAAAGAAACATTATTTATAAAATCATTGATAGCTATGTTTTAAGCATATAATATTACAACACTAATCCTTCTACCAGTGTTCCCAGATTTCCTTCCCATCCCAACCCCAATCCCTGTCTGCAATTTGACAGAAACATTACAAAATTTCTGTGGTTGTAACTTAGATCTCATTTTGAATCTGTTTTGTGCATATGGCTGTACCTCTTACTCGTATCACTATTGTAACGGAAACCCTGATGTCTATTAACCCATTACTCTTGTTCTTTTCTCTACACCCCCGACCCGCCTTGATTTCTTGGTTTCTTTCCTTCTCTGTCCTTTTCTCTAAACACTGATACCAAGGGCGGTCTAAGCATCCCTTTTTTTTAAATTTTAAATTATATATATTTAAATATATATACTCATTATTGATTGTTATAAACTAAAGTATTTCTATTTTCTTTTTTTTTTAATTTTTTTTATTTTTAAAATTACAAAGATATACAATTAAAAAGCTCATATTTGGGTTTTGGTCAAACAGTGTTGCAGCACCCATCCCGCCACCAGTGCCCATCTCCACCACCAACGCCCTGTTCCCTCCCTCCCCCAGCCCTGCTCCAGGAGGTTCTTGATTTCTTTCCATTTCTCTTCTTTTCCTTCCCCAGAGACTATGAATTACAGAATATACATTAAAGGGTTGTCATTGTATCTTTTGCCTCATTTATGAGCCCCCCTCTTTACGACAGTGCATTTCTTCATCCAGTATTCTGTATTCCACGGATCAGTGAGGTCGTCCTGGGTTTGTCTTTCTTCTTCTCCAACTTACTTTATTCAACATGGTTATCTTCCAGTTCTGACCAGGTTACAGCAAATTGCATGATTTCGCCATTCCTTGCAGCAGCTGCATAGTATTCCATTTTGGTTATATACCACATCGTCATAATCAATTTATCTGTCATTGGACACCTATGTTGATTTCCATATATTAGCAGTTGTACTGAGTGCAATGATGAATAAGGTGTGCATATGTACTTTTGAGATAGTTTTTTTTTAATCAAGAGAATAGATGCTCCAAAGTGGAATTGAAGGACATATGATAGTCTAAGTTGAAGTTTGTTGAGAACTCTCCATGCTACATTTCCACCAGTAGTGGATAAGAGCTCATTTTTCACCACATCCCTGGCCACACAGATTGTTCCTCCTATTTCTGATATGCGTGAGATGGTGTCTCATTGTCATCTTGATTTATATTTCTCTGATGATAGTGATACTAAGTATTTCCTCAGGTGTCTACTGGCCATCTGCCTGTCTTCCTCTGAGAAGTTCCTGTTCACTTCCTCTCCCCCTATTTGCTGATTGGAGTTTTGAATTTCTTCTTGTTGATCTTTGTGAGTATTGTATGTATCCTGGATATCAAATCTTTATATGATTTTCGAATGCAAATATGTCCCCCCATTCATTTAGCTGTATTTTTGGTTTTAGTCCATGTTTTTAGTTTTTAGGAGGAGAGGGGTCACAGCTGGCAATACACAGGAGCTACTACTGACTCTGCACTCAGGAATTATTCCTGACAGTGCCTGGGGGACCATGGACCATGCCTCCCAGGCACCTCATGAGCGGCTGGGCACAGGGAGAGCAAGTAGCAGCTCTGCCCCATGTCTGAGAGTCTCTGGTTCAGCATACCTGGGCCGGATTGAAAAAAAATTGCTGCAGGGTGGGTGTGGATGATCCAGGGCTGTGATAGTCTGGTCTATCCACACCCACCCTGCAGCAGTTTTTTTTCAATCTGGCCCAGGTATGCTGAACCAGAGACATGTGGTAGAGCTGCTACTTGCTCTCCTCGCCATATGGGGATGCCGAGGAAAGTCCTCAAAAGACTTTCCCCAAAAAGACTTTCCCCAAGTCTTTCCCTACCTTGGCATCTCAGTCCCTGCTGTATTAATAGGCACATTTAAAGCTGTACTATTACAGTTTGGGTTCCATACTTCAATACTGATGGCTCTGTGATTTATAGATAAATATTCCACATCTCTACGCTACCATTGTGTCCACACCACCTACCCTTTGGCCCATGTTGCTTCCCTTCTGCCCTTCCTTACTCCACTATTTTTCTCTTTTCTCAGTTTTTAGTTTCTGTAACTAAGGTCAAAAGTTTGTACAGATTTTGTGCTTTGCATTCTCTTGTCTTGTTGTTCTTCTTCTTTAGACTTACTTCACTTAACATCTTATTTTTTGTTAAAAAATCAAAATCAAATCAAAAAATGAGGCATCTCACACTGAAGCTAAGAACTGAAAACAAACTTACACTCCTATAACAAAGGTATGTGCTATATATACATAGGGGGGATCCTTTTTTTTTTTTATGTTTCAAGGCCATGCACTGTTAAGGTCTGCTCCTGGCTCAGCACTCAGGGGTCGCTGCAGCTGAGGCTCAGTGCACCATATGTGTTTCCAGGTATCAAACCCAGGTCAGCTGCATGCAAGGCAAGCACCCTGTCTATTGCACTAGCACTATAGGTCAGTAGTGGAATACTATTTATCTATAAAATGAAATAAAATCCTGACAATTTCAACATGAGTTAATCTAGAGGTTTTGTCCTTTAAGGACTAGAGAAAAAATTGAGATAAAGGACAGGTGGGTTTTAAGTGCTTCATGTATGAATCTTATAAAATAGTATAAGCAACTATATATTAATAGAAATAATTGATAAAATTAATTTGATTTAGGGAAATAAAATACAAAAACCCATAATAATGATAAAGTGGAGAGAAAACACGGGCATAAAGATGTCAATGGCGGAGTTAAGAAGTGTTGACTGGGGAAGGAGTAACAGATGAGATCAACGGTTACCAGCAGATTCAGGGAGCAATATCACTTGGGTGGTTTAATGTAGTTCTTTGGGATTTAAATAAACAGAAGAGATAGGGTAAAAGTTACTCCAAGCTTTTAAAATTGAGGTCCTGAGGGACATACAGAAAGTATTTAACAACCAAAAGTGACAAGTTTCAAAGGTAGAGAAGAGTGAGTTCGTAGCTGAAATGTCAACATTTATCATTAGGGTCCAGGACACAGTTGTCTAGCACCTTCCCACAGGTGTGAGGGGAAGATTTTTTGTTGTTGCTGCTGTTGTTTAAGTTTTGAGATAAGAAAATAAATTTTATTTAAGAATACATTGATTCAATTTCTTTATATACTATAAACTCAGAGTTTTGTTTGTTTCTGTTTTAGACATTAAAAAATATCCTGTAGATGGCCTGACATAGAAAAGGACAGGGCCCCCTTGGATGAACCCAGAGCCACGGCAGAGCCTGGCAAGCTACCCGTGGTGTATTCGTTATGCCGAAAACAGTAACAATAATGGACCTCATTCCCAACGGATGGAGACGTTACTGGTGCCAGTTCGAGCAAATAGATGTACAACAGGAAGACAAGTGATGCAAGTGATACTGTAACACTTGAGGCGTTTTTAGTCACCAGTGGGAACCTTTACTGTAGTAATCTTTATGTTTGATTCTTCAAACATCAATTAATCTAAAGAAGGTAGAATTGGGGTCAGAGAGATGGCACAGAGTGTAGGACACTTGCCTTGCTCCTGGCATTCCATATAGTCCCGAACACCCTTTTAAGTGCATACCCATAGTGGTTGAGCAGACATAATGTTCTTTTATTGATCTTTGGCACCATTCCAGAGGTCAAATGCAATATTGGCTACGCTGCTATTGGAATCCTCAGTTCTATAAGAAAGGATGTGATGTCCAGTCATGGTGACCCCTTTTGTCCAAGCACCAGAACCCCTTAACCATGCACTACCAGTGAGCTCTGCAACTAATTCTGTGACCACCAGAATAAAAAGGAAAATGGAGCAAAAATAAATAAATATATAAATCATTACATAGAAATGACAGAATTAAATACTGCACTTCCAGATATGATCAATGTACACTATGATTGATCTATATAGACATAAGTAGATATGTGATTTT
>JAJIBD010039027.1:0-18657 GCA_021461705.1 Cryptotis parvus | reverse complement strand
CAAATAAGATAAATAATAACTTTTAAAAAAAAAGCGGATTTCCCCTTAGGTGGCTGTAATGATGCTAAGAGGTCAATGACTCCTGTTAATAATGCCAGTTACAGGTATCTTTAGCTGATAGGAAGAGAGGAAGCATAGAGTGAGTAATATCTGTTATGATCACAGCTCTTTGTATCTGTTCCTCACCAGACATGTTTATCTTCTATTTGGTTAGATTAAACTGTGATGAATCCTAACATTGCTTATCTTCCCTGTCTTTGTGTAAGGGGGAAAAATAAGATGCCAGTGTGTGTGTAAGTGTGTGCAGGTGTAGAGCGGGAGGAACAAACATCCCCAGCCATGCTTATGATATACCTGGGTTTTTTGTTCTGGAGTTCTACTTTTGATAGAGCTCTTGAGGGATTGCGTAGCCAGAATTGTAACCCTGAAGCACTGTATGCTGTGTCAAAATGTCTTATTCTGCTGTACCACCTCGCCAGCCCTGCTTGTCATTTCTCTAAGCTCTGTAAGTCTCCCATATTTTATACTTTCTTTTTCAGGGTTGGACCATTTTTCTTCAGCCTCCCATATCACCTAAAGTTCTCTTCCTTTTATGTAACTCATGTAATTTCATCTATCATAAACACCACCGGATAATTTGAGCAGAGCCCTGACTGGCTGCAATAGCGTAATGTGACCTTCCTTTAAATGTAAAATGAATGGTGAGTAGAGGGTTATGATTTTATTGAAGCAATTGTACTTCTCGAAAGGTTAAAATTCTTTCGCACGGTAATATCATAATTTCAAGAACCTGAACATGTGCTAAATTTTATTTTCTAGATGATAGCATTCTCAGATTTACTGAGAAATGTGGCATTTATAAGAAATTTAAAAACTCATGATTATATATTTGATGCCTTTTGTATGACCTGACATTAACTAAAGAATATAGTACTGTATCATTGAGAAATGTGTGATACACTGAATAGCCTCCTAAAAATGGGAACCAATACTGGAAATGAAATTAATCATTAAATTATATGAAAAAATTTGAACACACTTGTTATTAAAATGACCTATAAAATCATATTAAACAAGAACATTTTCTATAATAGGAAAACCTGTAATTTAACTTACAAACTAGCTATTAAGTTGTTCCCCTAATATAATGTGATCATTGGTTTATCAGAGAGGAGAATATTGGAGTGTACAGAGGTGACACAAAAAGCATCATGTATGTGCAGAGAAACAATATGAATAACAAGCAACACGGAAGCCAAAAACTGAACAAACAAGCAAGCAAACAATCTGAAGAGGAAAACCTCAAATGAAACCAAATTTGGGGGCCAGAGAGATAGCACAGCAGGTAGTGTTTGGCTTGCATGCTGCTGAACTGGATTCAATCTCAGACAGACAGACAGATTACAGACAGACAGACAGACCAGACAGACAGGTAGACAGGCAGACAGGCAGACAGACAGACAGACAGACAGGTAGATAGATAGATAGATAGATAGATAGATAGATATTATAGATAGGGATAGATAGATAGATAGATAGATAGATAGATAGATAGATAGATGATAATAGATAGATAGATAGACAGATAGATAGATAAGATAGCACAAGGGGTTAGATATATCAAGTATGTTCAAAATTTTTGAACATACTTGGGATGATAGATAGATAGGTAGATAGATAAATGAATTAACAGATAAATAACATACATGAAGAACAAATAATAGAGATAAAAAAAAAATAGATAAATAAATAAACGTAGCCCTGAATGAATAGATAAATAAATAAATAAATAGATGGATAGATAAATGTGAATGAATGAATAAATGGATAAATAAATAGATGAATAAGAAAGAAAAGGAAAGAAAAAGAAACCAAATTTGTTAACAACTTTGTCTTGTTTTTCTTGGCTCCAAAAGGCTGGATATAAACTTAAATTGTTGGAGTTACTTAAGTCAGATGGCATTTTCTATGGCTATTCTAGAAAATAATGTAGCAAATCCAGAAGCAATTTCTGCTACATTTAACCTTTTCTCCTTCAGTGCAGAACTCAAAATTCTGTTAACTTTATTCTCCAAGACCCCTATCCGCCGATAGCATTTTATTTTATGCCCGGCCCATATTTTTCTCCCCTTTTTTCTCAACAAAATAGAATTTAGTAAATACTTTAAATCCCTAAAACTCATCCTTCCCGAAAGAAATCAACAATTGTTTTTATATGCATTACACAGACACACATGCACTTAAACTTTGATCCTGAATAAAAGTAGCACTGGTGAAGGTTCAATTACAGGTCCCACAGCAGGAAAGAAGTGATAGAATAGTCTTTACCTTCAGATCTATGCTAGATTATCAAGTTTATCTTCTTAGATAACCACAACTATGGGAACAGATTCTCCCCTAGGGGACTAATAATGCCCACAGAGTTACCTGCAGAGAAAAATCTGGCCCCTTAACTTGCAGTGAATCTCTGGAAATGTTTTCTTTGCCTTCGTTTGGCAAAACATAAAAGACTTAGCAAATGATAGATTGAAGTTTGAGAGTGAGCCAGTTGAGCAAGGTTCACCTTGATAATTGGTTCACTGTAAACTAGCAAGCATATTGCTGATGCTTCAACAAATGACACATATCATCAACTATCAATTATTCAGAGAGTATAATGAGGAAAATGCCTTGGCACACATTACCTCAAGAAGCTTAATCAAAAGAAGTTGTGTTATTCCAATACCACGACATAAAACAGATTGGCGCTTGAACTGCAAAAACTGTTGGATTGCACTTATCTATCTTAATTACATCTTTAAATTCTAATTTGCTTATAGTGACAATCAATAAAAAATCATTATAAGCTTTGAAGATGAAAATTCAAAGAATTTTTAAATAGTAGGCTTGCAATATTCACAAATCAAGACAACAAACATATGCTGGGCATTTAAATTCCTTGATCTATTCCTTTTCTAGAAATGTTCTTCATTTATAACACAGAATTGGATCTCGTGGAGCAACTCATCTCCTGGAACTTTCCCAATTAATCTTTCCCCACCCTTGCTCCTGTCCACACAAATTGGTTTTCATATATCTTTATAAGTCTACTGATAAAAACAATGTTTATCAAACAGATTAAAACACTGGATTTTGGAAAGTGCTAGAACCATAGCAGATACCCAAGTAGTTACAAATAATTAAGTGAAACCTGACAGATAATCTACTAAAGCCCATTTAAAATAGGGAGAAAATAAACCACCACTCCTACCACAGTGCGTAGCGTAACACAAACAAAAAGTGAAGAAAAAGGAGGCCCCAGGGCCATATGAGGTGTCACAGGGATCCAGGTAATAAGCCCCTCATAAAATGGAACTGTCACTCGTTCATCGCCAAGGCAAGCACGTCAATCTTTCAGAGTTCTAAACTATCTATATCAAAAAAAAAAAAAAAAGAACAATCTCATAAGCAAAAGTCCTCATAACTGGGGACCAGAGGAATAGATCAATAGCAGAGTGCTCTTTTGCACCACATATAATCCTCTGAATCCAGCCAGGAGTGATCCCTGAGTTCAGATTCAGGAGTAATCCCTGGGAACTACTAGGTATGACTTCAGAACAAACATTCCACCAGCACTAACAACAACAAACAAGAAAAACAGTCCTTATACCACATTTTTAATCAGCGTATAAGACTCAAGATACACTCTTGTCCCTTGGTGGATGGCAGGGGTTGGAACACAAAGAGCATTGCTCAGGCTTACTTCTAGCTCCTTTCTCAGTACTCACTCTTGAAAGTTCTTAAGGACCATATGCTGATCTGGGGATCTAACTAGTCAGCATTTTGCAAGACAAGTGCCTTAACCTCTGTACTATCTCTTCACTTCCAACTGTATACTTAAAAAGAAGATTATTGAATCATTGTGACACAGAGTCACAAAGTTGTTTGTGATTGAGTTTTAGTCACACAGTGTCCAAGCAAACATCAGTGTCCACTGTCCACTTCCATTCCCCATGTCCCAAAGTTCCCTCCCACTCTCAGCATGCATCTATGGCAAACACTTTCTTTTTCTCTTTAGGAACTGTGGTTTTCAATACTGTTACTTAGAGAGGACATGCATATCCCTTTACCTCCTTTCAGCACCCAGTTCTTGTCCAGAGCGATCACGTCTCACTATCATTGTCACAGTAGTCCCTCCTCTGACCTAACCTCCTCAGTCCCATTGTGGCAAGCTTCTATAAGGAGCAGTCCTCCTGGCCTGCAGTTTGCAAATCAAACTGTACACTTTTGATTTTCAAAAGTCATATTTAAAATGAACACAAAAGTATTATGATTTTCTCCAACTATTTTAGCCAATGTTACTAAATTAAGTCAGCTCCTTAAATTAATACAAGGAAATTTATGGTAGATTCTCTCTTGAGCTGAGAGTAGCAACACTGAGAGACTCAGAAGTCATAATAAAAATACGTATATACTGCTTCCAGGGAGAGGAAACACTAGAAACAATCTATACTCCTATTATCTCTAGTCGAGGGTTCATTTTATTCATAAATTGAGAAAACCTGAAAGCAAATATTACAGTTTCTAGGGTAAAAATAATATTCTATGTAGTATTTAAAAATCAAGTTCTGTAATTTGACAGCTGAATCAGAATCTTACATCTTTATATCTCATCAAACACACACTTTCTAACTGCAGCATGAGACTTAAAGAAACTCTTCCCTCATCCTTTGGGTGGAATTGTTGTGTCATCCTCTCTCTGGTTGTCAGTCAAATAACCTTGAAGATGAGTGTTCTTCCAGAGGGAAATAGCACCTCTAAAAAGTCTAACCTGAGAGCAATGATCATAATACTTTTAGAATATCAGCTAAAACAAAACCATGTTAGTCAAGTCAGTTTACAATTGACTTGTAAACTGGTGTAAGATAAAATTCTTAACAAGCGTATAAAAAAACTTCGGAAAAGAGCTCTAGCTTATTTTCTATAGGTTGTGTGAGGCTGGAAATTCAGTGTGTTGTCTCTAAGGTTAGTATCATCTCGACATATTGGCTGACCATCTACCTCTTCCCAATGCTGGTGAATACCATGATATCATGCCAAGTAGATTCCTGTCCTCCACAGGAGTAAGAGGGGAAAAAAGATCTGGATAGAGGCGACATAAGGACAGTGGTCAGGGTATGGTAGCTTTGGTGGTGGTGAGATGCAGTAACAATATATAATGCTATAGATGTAAACAGTATTGAAATCATGTTATCTAAACTATAAGTTTCATTTTTTAAAATAATATATATGGGGCATGACTCAGCAGTAGAGCATATACTTTTCATATGCAACAATCTGAATTTGATTCCTGACACCTCAGGAACTCCTGAGTACTGCTGGCTATGGGACTTGTAACCCACACCTCCCCAGCCCCACCAAGTTCCAGTGCCTGCACCGCTGGGCGAACATCACTGAGCATGACTCCTGGTCCTTGAGCTCTAGTGGATATCATCCACATGAATTTATTGCATCATGGTTAATGTATTTGAGCTCATTGTTAATTATATGAATAAAAAGATAACTTACTAGAAACAAATTTTGCCATGTTTGCCAAAATAAACAAATATATTTAAACAAATTTATTAAAACAAAACATTCCTTTTGTTTTTAATAAAGCAATTACAATAAAAAATTACTTTTTAGATACGTATAAACTCCAATATATACACACACAGATCCTTGGTTCCTATCACCCAGTTTATACCAAATAATCAACTTACAGGAACTATAATAAAACATCACAAACAGCATATTGATATCAATATATTTTATTGAGTCAACTCCACATTTTACAAGAATTTATTTGTGTGATGTGAGAGAGAGAACTGTGTCATTAGTTCCATGCTATATTACCTGTTTATTTCCAACATCCACCATCTTAACCAACCTACAGACATATCAATAGAAGAATCCCCTGAAAGTTACATAGGAGCCCACCAAGCAAATGAGCAGAAACAGTAGCAGAAAGTTGAACTAGAACCAACCAGACCAGTAAATCCTTAAACAAGGATTTTAGGAACACCATCGAGAGATGTAACAATTGCCACAAATTGATTTTTATTGATTTTTTTATATATTCCATATACCTTTGTATTGTAACATAAAGAAAATTTGTTAGTGCCTGACAAGAGGTTAGGGTCAGGTGGTTGGTGGGAAAGAGGTTAGGGTCAGGTGGTTAGTGGAGAGAAGGTCACACTGGTGATGGGATTGGTGTTGGAACATTAAAGCCTGAAATAATGATACTATGAACAATTTGGTAAATCATGGAGTTATAGTAAAAAGATAGAAATTATAAATATTTAGAGAAAGAGAGAGAAAGGGAAAGAAATAAAGAACCTGCCATGAAGGCGGGCTGGGGGAGGGGGAGGGAACCGGGACGTTGGTGGTGGGAGATGGGCACTGGTGGAGGGATGGGTGCTGGAACACTGTATGACCAAACCCAAATATGAACTTTTTAATTGTATATCTTTGTAATTGTATATCTCATGGTGGTATAATAAAATACTTTAAAATAGAAATTATAAATATTTGACCTCCCATAAAAGAAAAAAATGTTGTTTCTGAGATATGTAAAATAAGAGAATGAAAATCAATAAAAAAACATGGCATGACATGACAAAAAAATACGAATTCCACAATGACTTTTTATAACCACACACCTCCTGACTCATCCTCTAGTCTTAGCAACAACTAAGATATTCCTTATTTCTATTATTCTCGCATCTGAAGATGTATAAGGAAAACTAGATAAGAACACAATCATTTACAGCTGGCTTTTTCACTCATTCTTTTCTAATCATCCAAGTTGTGTCTATGGATAATTTTTATTGTATTGGTACAATCCATATATTAAATATTAAATCTGTACATTAAATGTTAAACCTCCGTTTATTTAACATTCAGCTGTTGAAGAATATCTAGGTTATTTACAGTTTTACTTTTATTAATAAAGTTTTGATGAGTGTTCTTATACAGACTTTGTGTGCACATGAGTTTTCATTTCTCTGAGTAATCTAACAAGAACATTTCCTGAATTATATGGTAATTTCATGTTCAGATCAATAGGAGCTCTCAATCTGTGTTTCAAAGTGATTGTACTACTTTATAATTCCCTCAGTATTGTATGAGGGATCCAGTTTTTCCACATTAAAAAATATATATTGTAAGCTGTGTGAGCAAACAGTAAAATTAGTAAATAAACACACGGCCCATATAAGAACAGCCTGCAGTAAGTCAGTTCAAAAGTCCAAAGAGCAAAAAGGCAGGGGTTATAAAAAATTAAGCCATCAAGTACTGACCCTTCTCTCGACTTGTCTCAGCTTTCCAGGTACATAGCAAAAGCTTTTATGCCCCTAGAAAGTATCTGATAGGCCCCAATCACCACTCAATCTGATTTAAAGCATTTAAATATTTTCTTTCCAAAACAGGATCATGACTTATAAAACGCTTCTAGTGGTCCTGTGTTCAACATTGTTTATAGGTAAGAAACTATTTATTTTTATTGTTCTTGCTATTAGATTGATAGCTTTTAAATCTGTAAAGAAATAAACAAATATATTTTCACCCATAGGCCAATTCTAGTGCATTGGAGGAAAACAGTTATCTAGTCATGCTTTGTTCTGAACATGTTAGTATTGAGTGTGTGATCATTTTATTCCTATTTAAGTATTAAATGATTGAATTTTACTGTTGCTAAGTCTATCTACTGCTACCGAAGACATGCTCCAGTGTCCTTGAACAAAGAAATATTTTAAATGCCTTTTAGAAATTGTAGCACTAAATAGTTCTATTATGTGAAGATCTCAAGGTTCTTTGAGAGTATGAATTCATTAACCTTTAGGGCAAGCTGCAGCTCAGAGAAGTGGTGTTTAAAGACAGATCAAGGAAGGCACCAAAAGCCAGATGATTTGCTGCCAAATTGACCCAGTAACTCAGAGGTTTATATCTGAAGTGAACTAAAAGGTCATTTGTCTTACTTGTAACCAAAACTGAAAATACAAAGGTACAACCCATTTTAAAAGTTAACTTTATCATTATAAATACTTCTGGGGCCAGAGACATAGTATTGTGAATAAACTGCTTGCCTTGCCTTGTACCTGGCCTACTCAGCTTTGATTCCTGGCACGCATATGGTCCCCCAACCCTGAAGAAGTCATCACTATGCACAGAGTCAAGAATAATCCTAAAACAAGAACACAATAAAATAAGTAAATAAAAACCTAAAATTCATGTGTTTAGGAATAAAAGACTCATTAAATATATATATATATATATATATATATATATATATATATATTTAATGAGTCTTTTATTCCTAAACACATGAATAGTTTTTTTGTTGTTATTGTTGTTGTTTGACTTGTGGATTCAGCTGTGCTCAAGAGCTACTAATTGCTTAGTGCCCCAGGATCACTGCCCAGCTGTGAGTAGGACGCCACACAGAGCAGGGAATCAAATCCAACACCTCACATATTCAAGTGCTTTACACTGAGCCACAACCCTGACCCTAGTGTATGGAAAATTTTAAGAAAGACATTTAGCTCATCAATATTTTACTTTTCATTGTTGATACACTTGGATTGCCGATATGGAAAGTTTTATTATTAAGAAATAATAATTTAAGCAAGTACAGTCAAATAAATATGACCTGTATTTCTTTCCATATGAAGAAAGTTAGGCTAGCTGGGTTTAAGTGAGAATCTGAGGAACACATTGTACACTGAACTCAGGGCTGCTTCTAATCCATTTGTTAATGCTTTGCCTTGGCTGTTGATCTAAGCCATTGATTATGTGAGGCAATTGATAGTGAATGTCAGCAAGACCAAAAGCACATAGAGGAGCCAATACTCACTTGTAACTATTCAGCACCAGAAATGTCTGACTAAAGAAAAATGGCTCTACAAAATTATCTCTATGGATAAATTCACGTTTCTTCACATGGAATGCAAATCTCTCTACCCATAAAGACCATGGGTTCTGATCTATCTCACCATGATTCAATTAAAAAAATAAAAACAAGAAGACCGTCTGTTTGCCTGACTTCCCTTCTAAAATCTAAGCTCAGAGACACACTGACACTGCTCAGTTGACCCTCAAATTAATTGAGGAAAGAAATATTTACTGTTTGAGAAAGAAGACAATCCTTTACAAGCAGATTTCATTTGCTACACTAATAACTAGTTGAAGTTCATAACCTAAATCACATAGCTCTAAAGTAAGAAATAAGCTTAATTCTTGAATTTTTTTTACTCCCTCCCAATTTTCATTTAGGAATGTATTCTATTTATCTATACATCCCTGCGGACTTAAGTTTGAAATAAAACAACTATTTTTAAAAACTATTTGTAAAAATCAACTATTTTTAAACAGTTGTTTGTTTTTATTATGGGAAAAAGTCTCTGGTGACCTTTAGCTGTTTGACAATTACTTTGGTTGAGAACATAATTTGAAGAAGAGAAAAGATATCATTATTCATTTTCCTAAGGAGAAGGCTGAAGACAAAAATGAAAAAGCACCTTGGCCAAGCAAATAAATTTATGAGCAGAGTCCCCAAATTCTTTTTCATTATTGATTTTATCAGAATAGTAACTTGTGCATTGTTGCAGCAGATTCTCTGGTCAGAAAAGTAGAATTCCTAAGTATCAGAATTTGATTAAAAAAATAAAAGAAGCATTTAAGAGATAGGAGAGAAAACACAGGGGGCCAGGAATGAGTGATTGGCAAGTGTGGCCCTATGGTCTCTAGCTTCTTGCACTTCATGACCGCATACACACACACTCGCCTCTCTTGGCACTCACAGGTATAATCCTGAGACACTGAGACCACAGCAGCATTGCACCACTAACCAAAGCATGGAACTCTCTGCTCCGCTTGCATGGGTATGACTAGGAATGTCTCCAAACTCACCAAACACTGCTCTGGAGACCTCCAAAATCTTTTCAAAATAAGAATATTTAGGTCAAGCAGAGCCTTAATAAAACAATAATAAAGGGCCAGAGCGTAGCATAGCTGGTGGGGCATTTGCCCTGCACACAGCAGACCTGGATTCGATCCCTGGCATCCTATATGGTCCCCCGAGCACTGCCAGGAGTAATTCCTGAGTGAAGAGCCAGGATCAACCCCCTGAACCCCTGAGCATTGCTGGGTATGACCCAAAAAGCAATAAATAAATAAAACAATAATAAATGTGATAATTGAGTGAAGGAGATAGTACAGCAGACAGAGTGCTTGTTTTGCATGTGGCTAAACCAGTTTCAATGCCAGGCATCCTGTATTGTCCTTCAAGCTTGCCAGGAGTGATCCCTGAGCTCAGAGCCATCAGTAAGCCCTGAGTACCACAGGGTATGAACCAAAGCAAGCAAAACAAAAAATGTCATAATAAAACAGCACACATTGATATTGCTTTTTGCTTGTTTTGGGGGTCATATTTGACTAAAACCAGGTCTTACTCCTACCTCTGCACTCAAGGATTACATCTAGTAAGGTTCAGGAACTATAGATTTCTGGGTATTAAATCTGGCTTAGGCATGTGCCTGCCAAATGCACTTCCTTCTGTACCAACTCTCCCAGGCCACAGTATTATTATTTTAAGCTTATTTGTGTGTCAGGCATTTTCAGCTCTTACCAATTCTGAAAACTGGTATTATGCTCCTAAAGACTCTTTAAAAAGTCTTCTGGAAACAATAGGTTTATATAGTAAACAAAACCAATACTAAAAAGTCCATTTCTTTCACATATCAAATAATGAAAGAGAAGAAAGAGATACTTTTAAAATAAAAAAAAATTCACATTTGTGCCTCAGACAATCAAGTACCTGGAAATCAACAACTAAACTAATGAAACTTTACAGGTCAGGAATTTGTAAGTGGAAATCTATACAAAGAAAGCTACAAAACACTACCTCAAGAAATAAGAGGACAAGAGGAAAAGGAAACACATCACCTGCTCCTGGATTTTGAGGATCAATGTTGTAAAAATGACAATACTCCCCAAAGCATTATACAGATTCAGTCCAGTTCCTATAAGGAAATCCATGATGTTTTTCAAAGAAACAAATTTCAGAAAGTCCCAAAATTCATACAGAACAATAAACCCCATAAATGGCTAAAAAAAAAAATTCTTGGAAAAGTAAGGTGGGAGACATCACCTCCAACTTTAAACTATACTATAAAGCACTAGTAATCAAAATGACATGTGCTGAAATAAATACATACATACAGACCAATAGAAAAATATCCTGACACATACCTTAAATATGTGATCACTAAATCTTTGATAAAAGAGCAAGAAATGTAAAGTGGAACAAGGAAAGCTTCCTTAACAAGTGGTGTTGGGAAAACTGGGCAGCTACATGCAAAAAGGAAAACAAAGAACTCAGACCTCTAAGTCATGCACAAGAGTCAGAAAAAAAACGAACTAAAGACTCCAACATCAGACCTGAATCCATAAGGTACACAGAGGAAACTTAAGCAGATCCCTTTATAATACTCATAATACTGAAGTTAATGGAGTTAATGGAGTCTTCAAAGGTGAAATGCCACTGACCAAGGAAGTGAAATGGGACTATATAAAACTAAGAAGGCTCTTCACCTCAGAAGAAATGGTGACAAAGATAGAACACATGGAGCAGGAAAAAAATATTTGCCCAATACTCATAAGATAAGGGGTTAATATCTAAGATATATAAGAAACTAGTAAAACTTTACAAGAAAAAAACATCAAACCCCATCAAAAATATTAGGAAATGTAATAAACATAAATTCCTCAAAGAAGAAATTCAAGTGGCCTAAAGGCATATGAAAAAATGTTTTTCATCACTAACATCAGGGAGATGCAAATCAAAATGACAATGATAAATTATCTCACACTACTGACACTGGCATACATCCAAAAGAACAAGAACAACCAGTGCTGGTATGGATGTGGGGAGCAAAGGACTCTCATCCATTGCTTGTGGGAATGATAACTTATTCAGTCTTTTTGGAAAACATTATGGGCATTCCTCAAAAAGCTGAGATTCTGCTAGAAATCTAGAAAAAAAATCTGCTATAAATCTAGAAAAAATTCTTCTAGAAATCTAGAAAAGCTAGAAACTGAGATTCCATATGACCCAGCAATACCACTTCTGGGGATATACACTTGGGGCCCAAAACACAGCAGAAATGCCATCTGCGCTTCCATGTTCATCAGTACTATTCTCAATAGCCAGTATCTGGAAACAACCCAAATGCCTGAGAACAGAAAACTAGTTAAAGAAATTGTGATACATCTAAACAATGGAATACCACCAGACACCAGGGAAAAGGAGGTCATGAAATTGACTTTTAGATGGATGGAGAGTATCATGCTGAGTGGAATAAGTCAGAAAGAGAGGGACAGACATAGAATGATTGCACTCAGTTTTGGCATGTAAAATCCATAGTATAAATCTAATGCCCAAGGATAGCAGAAACAAGGGCCAGTAGGATTGGTCCATGGTTGGAAGTCTGCCTTAAGTGCTGTGGGAGAAGGCAGGATAGAGAAGGGATCACTACGGCAATCATAGTTGGAAATGATCACTGTGCATAAGAACTGTGTGCTAAAAGTAGGTAAAGGAGCAAACATGATAACCTCTCAATACCTGTATTGCAAGACATAATACACAAAAAAGGAGAGAGAGAGAGAGAGAGAGAGAGAGAGAGAGAGAGAGAGAGTAAAGTACCTACCACGGTGGCAGGAGGGGAAACAGGCCAGGTCATGGTGAGCAGGGAATACACAACTGGTGTTGGATTGGGGCTTGCAGTACTTTCTCACCAAACTCAACCATGAACAGCTTTGTAATGTTCTATCTCACAGTGATTCAATTTTTAAAAATTTTCTTTTAGAGAAGCTACACTGTTAATGGTGAATGACAGACTCATACTCAAAATTTTATCTAGGTCTTCTGAGAACAAAACTACTTTCTTCTATGTGAATTACTCCCTCCCAACTCTTCCCTTCTTATGCACAGAAAGGAATACATTGCTTTAGATTGCTTTAGACTTTAGATTGCTTTCCTCTATTATAACTCAAGTTCTTATTTTTTCTTCATGATTAGTAGTCAAGGCCAATTTGTCTAGAAGAAGACTTGATTCGTTTGAGTGGCTTTTACTAGAACACTTTTATTTTATTTTATTTTATTTTATTTTATTTTATTTTATTTTTGGTCTCACCTGGCAATGCTCAGAACTTACTCCTGGCTCTGCACTCAGGAATTACTCCTGTAGGTGCTTGGGGGACAACATGGGATGAGGGGAAGCAAACCCAGATTCACTATGTGCAATACAAATGTCCTCCCCAATGTACTGTTGATCCAGCCCCTGACCGAAGCTTTTATGCTTTCTTTTGTTTCCCATAACCCTGTTAACATCTCCAATCCATTCTTTTTTTTTCCTTCTATCATTGAGGAAATGGTCCCTCTCAGTCATCTCAGCAGCCTATTCTGAGAGAACTTGTATTTTCTTATTATTTTAGTTAATTTCATAAAAATTGTTATCCTAATTTTAGTTATTAATTTTGACTCTAAGATCAATTGGTGGTCTCAAGAAAATGTTTAGTGTGAAAAGATTAGAAATTAATCAAAGACAAAAGTATCATTGACTAAGAATAGATTCATGGAGTACTCAGACTGAGTAAATAATGCACTTTCATTACCAACAGGGAATTGCTTCCATGGACCTAGTGCTGGGATTCCTATATAAACACACAGCAGTGACTAAAGGGGTCACCGTAGTGAACCATAGGCCAGAGAGATAGAATCAGAGTCAAGACAAGAGGCCAACCTGGCTCAATTCTGGCACTGCTTGGTCTAGATTTTTAGTCATAAGATTATAAGCTAATTAAATATTTGCTGGCTCTAATATTGTACCCTAAGGAACTATGCACCCATGATGGAAGACATATATGATTGTATGTTTGTGTGTTGAGAGCACGTGAAACAGATCTAAGTTAACCTCAAGTGATACTAGTTTCTGTTCACTTTTCAAAGTACTCAATACTTCAGCAGTTGTATGTCAATAAAGTCGAAGTTCCTGAGCTAAAAGTTCAGTTACGAAAGCTCTTTAGTAGCAGTTTAATGTGATGATGTGGACTGGGGACCTGGTTCCCCAGTGCAGCTCTTCTCTCTTTTCAAGTCCATCCATCAATCTTCTTTGCCCTCTTTTTACTTCCCCATTTTCCCATCTCCTTCCTTCCTTCCTTCCTTCCTTCCTTCCTTCCTTCCTTCCTTCCTTCCTTCCTTCCTTCCTTCCTTCCTTCCTTCCTTCCTTCCTTCCTTTCTTCCCTTCCTCCTTCCTTCCTTCCTTCCTTTCTCCCTTCCTCCTTCCTTCCTTCCTTCCTTTCTTCCTTCCTCCTTCCTTCCTTCCTTTCTTCCTTCCTCCTTCCTTCCTTCCTTCCTTCCTTTCTTCCTTCCTTCCTTTCTTCCTTCCTCCTTCCTTCCTTCCTTCCTTTCTTCCTTCCTCCTTCCTTCCTTCCTTCCTCCTTCCTTCCTTCCTTTCTTCCTTCCTCCTTCCTTCCTTCCTTCCTTTCTTCCTCCTTCCTTCCTTCCTTCCTTTTCTTCCTTCCTCCTTCCTTCCTTCCTTCCTCCTTCCTTCCTTCCTTCCTTCCTTTCTTCCCTTCCTCCTTCCTTCCTTCCTTCCTTCCTTCCTTCCTTCCTTCCTTCCTTCCTTCCTTCCTTCCTTCCTTCCTTCCTTCCTTCCTTCCTTCCTTGCTTCCTTCCTTCCTTCCACACCTAGCAGTGCTCTGGTCTTACTCCTGAGTTTGAGTTCAGGGATCTCTCCTGAGGAGCTTAGGTTCTGGGGATTAAACCCAGGTCAGTGTGTTTAAGGCACACAACCTACTCAATATATTTTTGGCCCCTGTTCTGCTTTTCAATTTTTGTCTTGCACTCCCTGGTGGTCTAGTTAGGATTCGGAGTTCTCAATTTTTTTCTTTATTTTTAGTAAGACACCATGATTTACAGTTATTCATATTTGAGTTTCAGGCATACCATGTGCCAACATTGATCTCACCAGTGTCAGCGTGCCTCCATCAATGTCCCCAGCTTCCCTTCTACCCCACAGTCTGTGACATATTTTTCTTTGTGACATTTTGAGGCTACATCCAGCACTGTTCAGAGCTTACTCCTGGCTTACTCTGAGGACATTCTGTCGAATTTGCCATATGTGATATTTGAGATCAAACCCTGTTCAGTTATGTGCAAGACATGTGCCCTATATGCTATACTACTGTTCTTATAAAGACAAGCACATATTTAAATTTGGTTTTGTAGTTTGAATCTCATCCATTTGGTTTGTTGGCTCCTTGATTCAGATTACCGATAACAACAGCCAAGAGGTCAGAGTCCCTACCACTTGCTCCTGTTACCTCCTATCCAACTCTTCCTACTCCCCCTCAGTTTCTTGCCTTCCCTGCCTTTCTCAGTGCTGTAATCTAAGGACCAGAGTAATATAGGTATCCTCCTCTGTCTCGTCTATGGTCAAGGGCCTTGGGTACATTTGTGATATAAGGGGCTGGTATTGCTATATATCCAAATAGAAGAGCTAACAACACTGGAAACAGGATATCCAAACCACAAAAACCAACCCTAAAATTGTGCTGTCAATGAGGAAGTTTAGGGGAGTGGGTGTGAGGGTTGGTAATGAACCTGGGGACGCTCACCGTGTTTACAAACATAGGAACATTAGAGGTTATACAAACAGGAACTCAGATTAAGGCTATCTAGGAATTACAAGGTCCTGCTGATTAGAGTGCTCTGGTTTATTTAGTTTTTTCCTTTTCTTAATGAGGCTCTGAGCAAACAGACCTTATAATTTTCAACAAATTGCCACCTTTTAACAAACGCCTACATATCCCTTGTCCTGATTTTTTAACAAATTAAGAAATAAAACCACTGATGGTTATAGAAGGCAATCCATTCCCTTTATTTCTACTCATTGTTGTTACTGTTTAGGGGTTATAACTGCTGGTGCTCAGAGCTTACACTGTTTCTGTACTCATGCATCATTCCTGGGTCAGCCACATGTGTGAAAAGCACCCGACCCACTGTACAATTTCTCCAGTCCACATCCTTGGACTAACTTTGAAGATAATACAGAATAAGTCTATAAAGGGCCAGATGATAAATCCCTAGGATTTGGCAAATTTCCTATTCAATACCAGAACAGAAGCTATGTCCAGAGATAGAGACAGTAAGTAGTATTCTTGCCTAGAAAACAGCTGATACAGTTTCTATGCCCAGCGCAACATATAGTGTCCTGACCACCATCAGAAGTGATCCCTGACACATAGCCAGGAGTAAGCCCTAAGCACCTGCACGTGCGGCCCCAAAACAAAACAAACAAGCAAAAACAGGATTTTCTCAGAGATTTTCTTTACCTCTATAAGTTGAGGGTAAGGATCAACTTACCCTCAAGTAAAAGGGAAGTTAACTCCTCTAATTGAGTCACTACCCTTCCCAGTTGCTGAGCATATAGAGGGAGAATGAAAGGTGAATTAAATTAATTTCCTCTGTCAAGAAAACAGGAATATAGCATCAGACACACCTTTTAATTCTGTATTTTAAATTTCACTTGAGGCTTTTTATCTTTTTTTAGGGTAAAATCTCATATCACAGGTATTTTCTTGGTCAAATGTCATTTCTCCACTATTAAATTTGAAGATTCTGAGTTTCCCCTGTGTTGTGGCAATAGAGAACAATATAAGGAAAATATAAGCAACATTGGTTGCAACAAGAAGTGGACCTAACTAATCACTGGCAAGACCAGGAAGACTTGAGATCTTTGATACTCCTCAGCTTAATAGGGAGAGATGGACTCTCCATCTGCACTGTACTCTGAAGGGTATGCTTTGTTTCTACCCTACAGAATTTCCTGCAGAGGTCTACAAACATTTAGTAAACTGAGCTTGACAACTGCTGCTAAAACTGGTTATCACTAGGACAAAAGGAAGGAGCAAATGTAGGATGTTAGAAAGAGAAAATATTGTTTGCAGAGCTTATGATCATAAAGTTTTAAAAAAGGCATTAACCTGAATGATATTGCTTATATATGTTTTTAAATGTCTATTTAAAACCTAACAAGGTGATAACATTCAGAGTTCAGTTTTCAAACCCCAGCAGCATTATATATGCTTACAAACTCAAAACTCTCTTCTTGTTCTCACTAACTTTCAAGGTTGATCAGGCAGAATGAAAGGGGGAGGAGAAATTCCTCAAGCAGAGGGGATAATAGCATGCCCTTCTATATTACTTGCATTTATTTCAAGCCCTGCCACTGGCTTACTACATGACCTTGAGTGAGTCATTTCATGTGTGTCAATTTTCTCATTAATAAAGTAGGATATAAATACTGCTTTCTGTCTCTCTTGGACGATGTTATTATCACCATCAATTAATATTTATTGGTTACTTGTTGGGTGCTCAATATTGAGATAGGTGCTTTGTTTGATTTTAATTTTTATTTTTTTTAATATTTTATTATACCACCATGAGATACACAGTTACAGAGATGTTCATAAGATATCCATATTTGGATTTCGGTCATACAGTGTTCCAGCACCCATCCCTCCACCTGTGCCCATTTCTCACCACCAATGTCCGCAATTCCCTCACCCTTCCCATAGCCTGCCTCTATGGCAGGTTCTTTATTTCTTTCTCTTTCTCTCTATTTCTTTCTCTTTTCCTTCCCTTCCACATTTTGGATTACAATACATACACTAAAATGATGTCATGTGTATCTTTTTGCCTGTATTTAATGTTCAGTTCTAAGTTGTTATTAGCACTTCTGACAATTATTGGTGCACTGTTCCATTCTCTGTCTTGCATAGCCTCTGATTCCCACATATTTGTGATAACTTCCACCTTTTGACAAAACCTCCTGATCCATGCTTCACCTGACCTTAGATATTGGTATCATAATATGTACATATATATATTCATGTCATGCAAATAAATGCAGTCATTCTATATCTGTCTCTCTCCTTCTGGCTAAATTCACTCAACATGATCCTCTCCATGTCCATCCATTTATAGGCAAATTTCATAACTTCATTTTTACTAACAGCTGCATAGTATTCCATTGTGCAGATGTATCAAAGTTTCTTTATCCAGTCATCAATTCTCGGACACTCTGGTTGTTACCAGATTCTGGCTATTGTGAATAATGCTGCTATGAACATAAAAGTAGGGATGGTGTTTCCACTGTGTATTTTTGGCTTCCCAGGGTATATTCCCAGGAGTGGTATGGCTGGGTCAAATGGGAACTCAATTTCTAGTCTTTGGAGGAATGTCCATATTGTTTTCCAGAAAGGCTGTACCAGTCGACATTCCCACGAACAATGGATGAATGTCCCTTTTCTCTCGGATCCAAGCCAGCACTTGTTGTTCTTGCTATTTTTGATAAGTGCCCGAGAACAGAGAACTGGCTAAAGAAACTGTGGTACATCTACACGATGGAATACTATGCAGCTGTCAGAAAAGACGAATTTGTGAAATTTACCTGAAAATGATGGACATGGAGACTATCATGCTGAGTGAAATTAGTCAGAAGGAAAAAGACAGATATAGAATGACTGCATTCATTAATGGGATATAAATATATACCAGTGTTTTACTGAGTGTGG
>JAJIBD010039024.1:0-116459 GCA_021461705.1 Cryptotis parvus | reverse complement strand
TTTGTTTCTTATTTCTATTTTTATATATGGTTCAGTGTTCTTTGATTTTCAAGAAAATTTGTCTACTAGTTTCCTTTCTCTGTTTATTGCATGACTATATAAAACTTAAATATGATCAATTTCTTCATTTTCTTTTGGTAGTATCTCATTATTAATTATAAGGCATGATTTACCTTGACTTTATGCAGTTGTTTTGACATTGGGGAACATTCTCAGAAGTTAATGAGTTCTTAGAGAATAAGGTTTGTAGGCTTAGTATGTAATATGAAGTCACATAGAATTTTATGCTCAGAAGGACTTTCTTTTTTTATTTTTATTTTTACAGTTACAAAGATATACAATTAAAAGTTCATATTTAGGTTTTTTGGTTCATACAGTGTTCCAGCACCCATCCACTCCAGAAGGTGCTTATCTCCCACCACCAACGTCCCCAGTTTCCCTCCCCCTCCCCCAGCCTGCCTCCATGGCAGGTTCTTTGTTTCATCTTCCCTTTCTCTCTCTTTCTCTTTCCTTCGCTTTCCCAGTCTATGGTTACAGGAGCATACATTAAAAGGGTTCTCATATGTCGTCTTTTACCTGTGGCCCCAATGCTCAGTTCTAGAGTTGGTATTAACCACTCTCGACGAATTGCTTAACATTGTTCCATTTTCTGTCTTACTAGCCTCACGAACTCCCACACATTTGTGATAATTCTCAGAGGACTTTCTATCATATGTTACTCTGTAATTTAATAAATTCAAATGATGAATAAGTTTATTTGTGAACATGTGTCTTATAAGTAAAAAACCACAGGACAGTGAATCATGTCCCCAAACAGTGCTATTATATAAACTTTCCTTTCTATTTTCCAGTAGATGTGAGTTCAAAGGAAGATTAAGCAGCTTAAAAATAAAATTTTAGATAGTGTGACATGTGATGCCTCAATAAGTTGAAGAAAGGAAGTTAAGTATGTTGCATAGAGTTAAGCCTTTAGGGCATCAACAGCCCAAATAGCTTATATTTTCTTTAAGGATAAGAACTTTGCTTCAAACAGAAAGAAATACAATGACATTCTAAATACATAAGCTTATGTAGCAACAAACTCTAAGTATTACTTCCCATGCATTCAGAGCCTGAATAATACGAGTTAAAAGCCTTTGTGGAACTTGTGTATTTAAATATAATAATGAATAATATAAGGCTAAATGAAACTTAGCATGTAAATAAAATTTTTAGTTTGGGAAATTGCAATAGAAGCAAATAAAATTAGATTACCAATTAAAGGGATAAACCATTAAAAATCCCATACATGTTTTAGGCCTTCACTTTGAATCACTTTCCAGTTACCTATTTTTTTTTTCTTACAGGAGGATATTGCTATCTTATTTTTCAAAAACTTGCAAATTATGTAGTATTCCTGACCTTTTAAATACTTCTTTTTAGTATTATTATTTTATTATAACATTTGTGAGATTAGACATTTACATTGTTGTTCATGATTTGGTTGCAGTCATACAATGTTGCAGCACCCATCTATACCACTCGCCCATTTCACGCCACCAATGTCCCAGATTCCCTTCCCAAGTCTGCACTCTATAGCAGGCATTCTTCCTCTTTTCCTTTACTTTGTCCTTCTCTTTCGTCCTTCTCCTTTTCCTTCTCTATTCTCCTTTTTTCTTCCCTTCAGCCTATTTAACACAACTACTGGCCTGCTATTGCTTCTGCTCCTCCTCCTCTTCCTCCTCCTCACTCCCTCTCCTCCTTCTCCTTCTTCCTTCTCCTCCTCCTTCTACTCTACTCCTCCCTTCTTCTCTCTCCTTCTCTCTCCTTCTCCTTTCTCTTCTTCTTCTCATCCTCCTCCTCCTCCTCCTCCTCTCTTCTTCCTTCTTCCTCCTTCTCCTCTTCTTCTTCTTCTTTTTCTTCTTCTTCTTCTTCTTCTCCTTCTTCTTCTTCTTCTTCTTTATTCTTCTACTTTCTCTTCCTCCTTCTTCGCCTTTTCCTCCTTCCCTCTCTCCCTCTCCTTTTTCTTCTCCTTTCCCTTCTCCTTCTCCTTCTCCACTCCATATCCTCCTTCAACCCAACTATTCTTCTTCTTCTGCTTCTTCTCCTTCTCCTCCTTCTCCCTCTCCCTCTCCCTCTCCCTTCTCCTTTCCTCCTCCTCCTTCTCCTTCTTCTTCTTCTTCTCTCCTCCTCAGCTAACTATCATTATCTCCTTCCCTTCTCCCTCTCTCTCCCCCTCTCCCTTCCTCCCTTTCCTCTATCTGTCCCTCCCCTCCCTCCCTCCTCCTCCTCCTTCTTCTTTAACCTTCCTTCTTCTTCTTCTTCTTCTTCTTCTTCTTTTCTTTATAACCCTATTCCCTTCTCCTTTTTTTTTTTCCTCCTCTCTTACTCCTTCTGCTTCTCCTTCTCCTCCTTCCTTCTCCTTCTTCCTTCTCCTTCTCCTTCGTTCGTTCTCCTGCTGCTTCCTTTGCTAAAGCTTCTGCTGCTTCTGATTCTGCTTCTGCTTCCTGCTTGTCTATGTCCTTATAAGCTTCTCTCCTTCTTCCTCCTATTCTCCTTCTACTTCTCCTTCTTCTTAACTAGCTACTAGCTGGCTGGCCTCTACTTCTTATTTTATATTTATTTACTTAGCTTCTTCTCCTCCTTCTTCTTCTTCCTCCTTCTCCTCTTCTTCTTCTCCTCCTTCTTCCTCTTCCTTTCTTTTCTCTTCCTCTCTCTCTTTTCCTCTCTTTCCCATCTCTTAAACATTGTGGCTTGCCATATATACATTTACGGGTTATCATGTATATCCCTTTGCTTAAATTCAATGCTCAGTTCTAATCTGGTATTACCATTTCCAACAATTAGTAGCACACTGGCATATGTTTATATCCCACAGGTAAATACAGTCATTCTATAATCTGTCCTTTCCCTTCTGTTGATTTCACTGGCATGATAATTTCCATGTCCATACATTTGTAGGTGAAATTTCGCTGACTTTTTTCTGACAGCTGCATAGTATTCCATTGTGTAGATGTACCATAGTTTCTTTATCCAGTCTTCTGTTCCTCGACACTCAGAGTGTTTCCAGATTCTGGGCTACTGTGAATAGCGCAATGATAAATATAGAGTGCAGATGGTAATTTCTACTTTGTAGACTGCAGGTCTCCATAGTATATTCCAGGAGTGGTATTTCTGGGCTGGAAATGGGAGCTCAATATTTAGTTTTTGGAGAAGGTGTCCATGTGTTTTTCAAAACAACCCTGAACTTTGAAGGAAAACAATTTAATAACTACAAGAGTAATTTATTGTCCCTAAAATAAGATTTACTTAAATATTTGTTAGAGTTATTCACCTAGAATGACAAAGTTGTACAAAATTTACAAGAAAAGTGTGTTTGAAAATTCAAAATAAAATGTAAATATCTAAACCCACATTTAGTAAGTTTAATGATAAATAATGAAAATAAACTTGTATAAATAGCAAGTAAAGAATAAGTATTTTTTTCATAATTATTTTCAAATAAATATATTTTAATATCCTAATACATAACTTTTAATGTACTTGTCAAATTTATAAAAAATTTAAAAAAATATAAATATCAGTAGAAGAAAAATTCACTGCTAGCGGAATAACATATATAAATTGTGTTCTTGTTTTGCTTCAATATCAATTTGACACGACTGACTGAAGGAAAGAAACCATTAGATACAGAAACTATTTTAGTGATAGCTGTCATTATTGTTGCACAAAATATAAAGCTGTTGACAGTATCTTGGGACATTCAAAATTGTTATAATCTTCAAAATCTAATTATTCACTTCTAGTATTTATGTGCAAGTCAGGAAGAGTATTCAAACAATTTTTTATAAAATTTACTGTTTCTTATTTTCAACACATTACAAATACATTGTTTAGACATGGTGCCATGCTGGTAAAAAGTAATGTTATGTGACTGTAGATGATAAAGAGATATCACCCAGATCTCATAATTGCTGCTATCTCAGTTATGTGTGCTCTGTGTGCTCTGAGAGAGAGATATTTATGTGCTGGGAAGTCCTCCAGAAGCTAAGAACTCCAAGAATATCACGAGGAAGACTCAAGATTCCTGGTGATGCTTATTTTGCATTTCCAAGGAGAACCCTCGGAACACCAATTCAGAAGTAGCCCTTGAGTATTGCTGGAGTGTCACTCCAAATAAAGAGAGGTCACAAACTGAAAAAAAGTCTTCTGCCAAAGCACTGTTAGGTAAAATCATCTGAAAGGAATCTTCAAGCTCTAATTACTCCTCTAATAGTTGGCTTGCAACTTGAGAATAGCAGGAGAATAATTAGGAATGTTATGGGGAATCTTTGCCCAAGTCAATAGATGAAAAAAATTACAATAATTTAAGACAAGGTACCACTTTTTCTGCTCAGAAAAAAAATTTCTACACTTAAATGCTCAGGAAAGAGAAAGGGAAAGGGAGAAGGAAATAAGGAGACCTGCATGGAGCAGGAACGAGAAAGGAAAGGGAGAACATGATGTTGAGAAGTGAGAGTAGAGGGTAGACTATTTGAGGGGCAGATTCTAACGGAACGCAACCAACAGCCAAAAACCAAACATGAACTTTTTAATTACATATCTCTTTTATTTGTATATCTCGGTGGTATAATAAAATATACTTAAAAAAAAGAAATACCTTTCAGTTTGCTACCAGACTTTGTTAGGGTTTGGACATTTGTTACGGAAGCCACCAAGTTGCTTAGGTAACCTAGTGGTCACTGAAGAGCTGGTGGTAGTTTGATTTATCAATCTGGAATTTGAACATCTATGGCGAAGTATATCTTTCTTAGGAAGCATTTCATACTAGATTAGTTTCAGTTCAAAGCAAATGCAAAGTTGCATGAAAAAGTAATCCCAGATTCACATTTACCTGGCCTTCTTTTACTTAACCCATAATCATGGAAGAAATAATTTGGACTAGGTTTACAAATGGTTGTAAAGTAGCTCACGATCACCCCCAAACAGTCCAGTTTCAAATGCCCCTTATAGCTTGTGAAAAGAAGTATAAAAAGTATAAAAGGGCATTAAAGAGGTATTAAATTGTAAAAAGAAAGATAAGGTATAACACTTTGAATGAGGAGTATTCAATGTTTTGCCTTACATATGAAAAATTGCTCATCATCAATAATCATCAGAGGATGGAAAACAAGAAAGACAACATTGAGGATATCACCTCACAAAACAGAGACTGGGTTCTTTGTATCCAAGGGAATTAGAACAACAAGTGCTGGGTGGAGCGGGAAAGGGGTACTCTCATCCATTGTTGGTGGGAAAATGTCAGATAGGAAAGAAAAGCCTGACCTTTTAAAACAGTATGGATATTCATCCCAAAGACTAAGTGAGCTCTTATTTGGCCCGAAAGCCATTACTGCTCCTGTGAATTATACCTTAGGAAGCCCAAAACACAGCCGAAACACCATATGCGCTGTTATTTTCATAGAAGCACTATTCTGTGTATCAAAAGATCTGGAAACAACCAATGCACCGAAAACTCGCGGCTGGATGAAACTTTGGTACATCTACACAATGGAATACTACGCAGCTGTTTGGAAAAATATAAGTTATGGGGGTAGCATAAATGATGGATGGACAGCTGGAAAGGATCATGTTGGTGAAATTGTAGTCAGGAAGGAAGAGAGAGATATGGGAATGACTGCATTTATTTGCATGAGCATATATATACATATGTCATGCAAAAATATGATATATATCACTATATATATATATACATATATATATATATTATGATACGAAATCAATGTCAGGTGAAAAGTGGATCAGAAGGTCTTATCAGAAGTGGAAATTTTACCATAAACATGTAGGAGTCAGGGGGTTGGAGTAAGACAGAGAAGGGAACATTATTGGTAATAATAGTATTGAAAGGGCTAATACCAACATGGGACTGAGCATTAATCTAGACAGGGCCAAAAATGCAATGATTGACTTTAGAAGTATATGTACTGCAAATCCACAATGTGTAAGAAAAGGAAGAGAGAGAAAGAGATGGTAGGATAAAGAGAAAGGAGATAAAGAACCTGCTTCCTGAATGGCGGAGGCTGGGAGGAGGAGGGAATTGGGACATTGGTGAGTCGGGAAATGGGCACTGGTGGAGAAGGAGAATTGCTGTAACTGCTGTAGAGCCCAAAACCCCAAACTAGAACAACTTTGTAATTGTATATCTCATAATTGGTATAATATAATGATAATTTTTAAAAAAACAAGAGTGTTCTAAAGGCTAGTAACAAAGATTAGAAATGAAATAGTAATGATAGTTGGATATGATCACTCTGAATGGGAACTGAATACTGAAACAATTAATAAAGAAAAGGATATACATGAGTAACCTTTCTGAAGTGTGCTTGTATTTTATGAGCCATGTGCAGAGAGGGGCGGGAGGAAGGTTGGGGGTGGCTGTGAGAGGAAACAGGAAATATTGATGGTGGGAAATTCGCTGAGGTTAGGGGACAGGTGTTAGAGACACTTTATATGACTGAATATAATCACATGCTGAATAATTTTCCTTGTAACTGTGTGTCTCATAGTGATTCCCAAAATTTTTAAAATTCTCTAGACTTCCTGTGGAAGGTTTGCTTAGGGGTCAGAGACTTCCAGCACTAGAATATTTCTGACAAGGAAAGAAAGGGGGAGTTCTGTGAATAAATCTGTTTGGGCACCAAGCATAAAGATGCCGCTATACTAAGTGAATGGTTACTAAAGTGTGAGTCAGGAGAATGGGTTTTTAATACAATTTGGTAGATATGCAAATATGCTCTGTGACATCCATGAGCCACCTTGCTAACTACTCCTGTGTTATTTCTCTATAACACAGGCTGAAGAGGTGTCAAGGGAGGAGTTATGTATGGAGCTCAGCATAGAGAACTTCTGTTCACTAAGGTCAATCTGGCTACAACCATACTGTGATGTTCAAGCTGTTTTCCAAATTGCTGGCAACAAAATAGAATATTTTATCAATCAGCCTGACCTTCACACTGCATTGTTTATACCAGGAAATTGTTTTAAAGAAAAATTAAAAATGCTGAGACTGGATCATGGTCATGGAATTCATTATTGATATTACCATATTGTCATTGCTCACAAAGAACAGATTTGATAGAATGGTTAAAAATGGATTTTATTTACTAATTTGAAGGCTGCACCTGGCAGTGCTTGGATTTACTTTAAGCTCTGTTATGGATTTCTCCTCACGGAGTGCTCACAGCATCAAAAAGTAGTACTGGAGATCAAATCAAGGCAACATGCAAAAGCAAATGCTAACTGTTCACTTCCCTTCTGACCTGAAATAATATTTTAAGGTGGTATTAAATGTAAAGATTGGTTCTAGTGGGGTGAAATAATATTGGTACTGATACCAATATTAGCATTGTAGTATAAGATTTGTCTCTGGTAGAGTCCAACATTGCTCCAAGGGTTTGCTCTCATGGCGGGGAGAGACCATGCTGGCTAGACTTGGAGTGGAGTTTTGGGCCCTGCCGCTTTCCTCCGCCTCCATGCCAGTTGCCCGAAGAGAGAACCCACCCACGCCAGACCCACATGTCCCTTGGCGCGTGGCCGCTTGCGGCGCAATATTTTTATAGGATGCTGAATTTTGCATGAGGTTCTTCCAAATTTCTTTCACATTTATCCCTAGTAAACAGTTATAGACATGTTTTTACTGATACCAGTAAGCCTGGCAGAGCAAACCACACCTCATGCATTTAGTCATTCTCAACATCGAGACTCCATAGTTCCTCAGAGCTTCATCCAAGAGAAAACCTGATCTTCCCCCTTTAAGTTTCATCAGTAAATGCTCGGGTTGAGAGCCTTCTACTGAGATATACCACCTAGACGGTAAAAGCCTGGCAAGCTACTGTGTTTTATTTACTTTTTTATGCCAAAGACTAGTAACTTTTTATGGACCTCAGTTCCATAACCTGGAAGAATGGTTTTGGGCTCCTCCTGTCCCTGTAGCAAGTAGATGCCCTTGGGTTGCACTTGCTTGTGACAGGACTAATGGGAGATGTTACTAGTGCCCACTTGAGCAAATTGATGAACAATGGGAAGACAGTGATACAGTGACAGTGACAGGGGTGCCAATATTTAGTGAGACCTAGGGCGGTGTACTCCTGGAAATAGCTTGTATCACTTGTATCACTTGTCTTCCGTTGTTCATTGATTTGCTAGAGTGGCACCAATGTTATCTCCATATGTCCTGTGTCTGAAGCTAGTGTGACCTAAAGGGCATCTCCTCGCTCAGGAACATGAAGCACCGAAACCATTCCTTCAGGTCTGGGGATGAGGTCTATAATTTTTACTGGTTTCTTTATATCAAATATGACAAGGTAGCTTGCCAAGGCTCTGCTCCCCTGAGGAGTTGGATACTGTTATGGTAGCATCTCTGTCTTCCCGTACATTTATTGATGGGCTTCACACACTCACTTTGCGGCTGGAAATAGCATATGCTTAAATTAGCACCCAGAAAAATCGACTTTTTATATATGGGGAGGAATACATGAAATCATGAAAACAAGAAATCATGGGGATAGGATTTTTTGGACTTTATTTTTTTTTTTTTACAGTTTCATTATTCCAAAGGATGAAAACTTTTGAAGTTATAATTTCCTGGAGCTGAAAATCGAGTCCACTTTCTGATTGTTTAGGAGGCCTCTTATAACGGTGAAATAGGCAAAGAGGATGTTACTCTACTGAGTTAGGAACATTTTCTCTCAAAGTGAAAATGGTCACTACACACAATGAGAATGATTGGGAGAATGTCTGGAATTGAGAATTCTGAATTTTTTTATTTAAAAATATTTCATGTTAAGAAGATAATATTTTTATTTTTCTGTTTTTCTTTTTAATCCATTTTGTCGTGGTAAAGTTTTCTTAATGTGGTATTTATTCACATTTCAATTAAGTATATATGACATGTATATCATTTTTCTTTTTCCACTCATTCAAATTGATACATATTTATTGCTTTATAATAAGTGATATATTAATTCAATTTGTATTTAGTGATATGGACAGGAAACTTATTGTCCAGACCATTTTTCAGCACAGTGGCATGAATCAGGATTATTTTCCTGAAATCAATTCTTTGATCCTAGCTGATAACTAGATAAAATGGTCCATGGCGACAATTACTCCTTAGCATAGTAAAAATAGCATTCTGTACACACACCTCCATATTTTTTTCCTTTTTGGGTCTCACCTAGCAGCACTCAGGGTTCTACCTCTTGGCTCTGCACTCGGGAGTCACTCCTGGTGGTGCTCGGGGACACCTATAGGGATGCTAAGAGTTAGAGCCCCGGCTGGCTGAGCCGGCTGTGTCTGGAAAAAATGCCCTACCCTCCTGGGCTATGCATAAATTTTACCTCCATATTTCATACCCCATCTCTTTTTTTAGTCACATTATTATTTCCATGTCCCTCTTATTAGCCCAACAACTTTTTTTTCAAGATTTTAAAAGAATAGAAAAAGTTGGTCATTGGAGTTTTGAGAGGGTGCTATTTACTGAAGTATTTGTAATCTTCCACAATCACATATTATTTTCACTGATAATATCTAAGCTTTTGGAAAGTCAATACCAGAAAAAATTTTACACATTTGTGTTTGTCTTGGAGTTTTTAGTTTATAACGCTCTTCTTACCCATTTTTGCACCATACATGTTTAACGCTCCCAAAAATCAGTTCCATTGTCTTGAAGTATCTTTGAAATATTGTGAAACTAGGTAAAATTTTGTGGGGATACAGGCAAAGTTACAAATTTTGATGCAATAAATATTTTAGAGAGTCATCATATAAATCAACTTGGGTTAGATATTATTCAGATATAAAAGAAATGGAATGAAAATTTTTGTGGGTAGAAATGTTTTCTTGACTTCATTTTGTGTAAGATTGATATATTTCTCTATCACTTAAATCCATTTATATTAAAATTAATCTCTCAGTGGAAGAATTTGGCTAGTACTTTATAGGTGAATTCTTTTACTCCATTTCTAAGGAAGACACTACTTTGTAAATTCAGAGAGCTAAGCTGGCGCTGCCACATATGTGATATATATATATGACAGGATGGGGCAGGGTCAAAGTTACTCCACCTGCTTTGCCTTTATGCATGTGGTTCATTCCTTATCAATAAGCTTGAGGACAATTGTGACTATTTAGTAAGCTTGTCTTACATTTGTTTCCAGATTGTCCCCTTTGGATAGCCAGTACCCAGATGCCATTTAGAAGTTACCCAGAACAGAGTGACAATGGGTTCCAGAAGTAGAATTTAAAGTTCTGCAGGAGGCTTGATTCAAATATTGTTAAATTGCAGAAAGAAAATCGATGAAGCACCATGAAGGGGAAGTTCTAGACACACATTTAATTTTTCAATTGAAAAATTTATTTAAAATATCTGCCATACTGTACTAGTTCTAAAAAAGTATGCATTTGGGGAGGGCAGAAACTATACAGAGTGTTGATATAGGGAGGAAAATAAGCTGAAAAGAAGACTGCATAAAAGACTTTACTAAGCAATTATTATTTTAAAATTTAAGAGTACTCTGAATAGCATATATTTTTGGTGTTTATTAGAGTTGCACTATTGCAGCTCTAATAAATAATATTGTAATAGAAAAAGAACTGACCATGAAACGCATGAAATTTAAAAGTAGGATCACCAGATGCATCTCGATAAGCATTATTGTGTATCATTTAGAGAAACATTATAATAGTTCAAGAACTAGAATTAAAATAAGATATGACAGTGTGGCTGGCCGTGCAGGCATGTCATGGCTCAGTAGCAAACACCAGGCCTCTGGCAGAAAACCAAAACTACAGCTCCCAGAATTCCAAGCTGCAGGGGAAATAAATAAAACATTTTGGTTCACATGCACCTCCCCTCAGATACTTCCCTGCGGGGCATGGCTGGCCTGGCAGGCAGCCACTCCACAGCCACATATTTATTACAAAAAGCAGGAAATTCAGCCCCAGAGAGGAAGATCATATACTTGAAGAGGAGAGAGAGGAACCCATTCTGTTGAGGCATCTCTAGAGTCTACCTGACAGTGAGAAGAAACAGTGCCCCAGAAGAAATCACCCCTGACACACACACCTTGGCACAATGGGAAGCAACTCCAGATCCCAGCTCAAAGATAGATGAAGAAAACAGCCACAGAAGACCTGAAAAAGAGTACAGATGTACATAATCTCTCTGACAAAGAATTCCAGAGAAATGATGAGGATGTTCAACGGCTCAATGACAAAATGGAATGGATGTCAATAAAATATAGGAGAACATAAATGAAGCAGTGGAAATTGCAGTCAACAAATTACAGGAGGAAACGAAAGAGCAGAAATGAGAACAATACAGACATAAATATCATCAATAAAAACTCAGTAGATGAAATTTAAAAAATGCAGTATTTCTGCAGCAGGATGACGGCAGTGGAAGACAGAATCAGTGATGCTGAGATAAGCTGCAGAAAACGCTCAAAACTTAAATACACAAGATGGAAAAAAGACCGCAGATCAACAGTGGCAGAACTTAGAGACCATTGGATGAATCCAAGAGGAACAACATGAAGAACCATTAGGTCATAGATGGATGGAAGAGCAGCTTAAGGAAATAGGACCAGTTAAAGACATCCTTGCTGAAAAGTTCCCAGAGTTAAAGGATCCAGGCATCCAGGTACAGAAGCTCAAGAATTGCAGCAAGAAGAAACTCTAATAAAAGACTCCCAAGACATATCTTAATCAAAATAATGGAAGCCATAGATAGAGGCACAATTCTTCAAGTGGATCAAAAAGAAAATTACTATATATGCAAAGGTATCCATTCGACTTTCAGCAGACCTCTCAGATGAGACCCTCTAAGCCCAAAGGCGGTGATGGAATATAGTTAAAAAAAAACTCAATGAAGCTTGAGAGTGTATTACCAAAATTCTTTACCCAGCTAAACTCTCATTCGGAATTTGAAGGACAGTTACAGCTTCTTGGATTAACCAGCAGAAACAGGGGGCTTCAGATACTCAAAACCAACTTTAAAGAAGGGCTTAAAGAGCTACTCAGATGAGACAAAACCCAGAAGAACAACAGACATACAGAAAGATATTAGTCCCATGACAATAATCTCTCTCAATGTCAGTGATCAGTGTATCCAGTTAAAGGCTTTCAAGAAGTGGCAAAGTGGATACAAAAATTGAATCCAACATTCACTACTTTTTTTAAGAAAAACATCTGACAATCAGAGCAAAGACTAGCTCAAAAGTAAAGGCTGGAAAACAATCGTTCATCCAAGCAACCCTCCAAAAAGGCCCACGGTGGCCACATGGTATCAAAATCATGGACTTCAGGCTGAAGAGTCAAAGGGTCACTTCTTAATAATCAAGGGATACATATATCAGGAAGAAATTATACTCTAAATATATATGCACTTGAGGGCCAGCATAATACCTACAACAACTACTAATGGGCTTCCAAAGAAGACATTTATAGCAACAATTATAGTTGAGTGGCTTCAACACTTCATAAACTCTTGATAGATCAACAAGACTGAAACTCACCAACAAAATACTGGACCTAAATGAAGGGGGCTGGAGTATTACAGCGGTAGAGGCGTTACTTGCATGCGGTAAGCCTGTACGACCGGGTTTCGATCCCTGGCATCCCCTTATGTCCCCAGGCACCACAGGAGTAATTCCTGAGTCGCAGAGCTTAAGGAGTAACCCCTGGTCACGCTCAGTGCTTGACCCAAAGCAAAAAACAAATAAATAAAAAATAAATGAAGATGTGGAAGAAAGAGCTGTAGATATATACAGGGCATTTCAACTCCCCCAAGGGGCTAAGTACATTTTTTTCTCCAGCACACATATGGGACATACTCAAGATAGATCACATGCTGAACAATGCAACATACCTCCATAAAAATCGAAGAATATAGGAATTTATTGTCAATATTTTTTGAGACCATGATGCTGAAAATAAGTTAATGCTTCAAAAATGGAGAATAATACCCAAGCACCTAGAAACTAAACAGCTCACTGTTTAGTAACAGGATGAACAAACCACTTGGAGAACTTACAAGAAAGGTAAAGAGAGAACACAAATAAATCAAATCAGAAATGAATAAGGGGACATCAAGACAGAAACCACAGAAATTCAAAAGATCATTAGCATTATTATGAGAGTTTGCTTACCATAAGAACAAAGAACCTAGAAGAAATGGACAGCTTCCATGAATTCTATTAGCCTCCCCAAGTCTGCAAAAGATTAGGAATACCTTAACAAACCTATGCCATCAAGGAGATGGAATCGGTAATCAAAGGCTGCCCAAAAACAAAAAGCCCTGGTCCAGACAGATTCCCAGTAAATTCTACCAAACCTTTAAAAATTAACTCCCCCAGTCCCTTTTCAAGCTCTTCCAGGAAAGTGAAGGGAACAGAAACACTCCCAAATATAGCTTCTACGAAGCACATATCACCCTGATACCCAAAGCAGAGGGAGATGTCACAGGAAAAACTACAATCTCCCTAGGAACACAGATGTTGAGATAAAATACTAGCAAATATAATCTAAAGACTCATCAAAAGATTATACATCATGACCAAGTAGGATTCATCTTGGGGAATGCAAGGATGGTTCAACATCCACAAATCAGTCAACATAATACATCATATAATAAGAAAATTAAAATCGGATAATCGAAGCAGAGAAGGTATTTGACGGATCCAACACCATCATGATAAAAACTCTCCATAAAATGGGGAGTTGAAGGAACCTTCTCCAATATAATCAAAGCCATCTACTACAAGCCCACAGTGAGCATCATTCTCAATGGGGAAAAACTAAAAAGCCTTCCCCCCTAAGATCGAGAGAACAAGTCTTCACACTCTCACCGCCTTCTATTCAATATAGTACTGGAAAGACTTGCGATAGCAATAAGGAAAAGACATTAAGGACATCTGGATAGGAAAGGAAGACACCAAGCTGACATTATTTGCAGATGCCATGATGTTATACCTAGAAAACCCTAAACGCTCTACCAAAACGATCCTAGAAATAATAGATTCCTACAGTAGAGTGGCAGGGTACAAAATCTCTACCCAAAAAGTTAATGGCCTTCCTTTATGCAAATAATGAAAGGGAAGAAAGGGATATTAAAGAAATGATCTCATTCACAGTGTACCACAGAAAATCAAATATCTAGGAATCAAATATAAATGAAGCCTCTACAAAGAAAATTACAAAAAGGTTACTTCAAAAAATAAAAGTGGACCTGAGGGATTGAGACACATTCCTGCTCATGATTGGGGGAATTAACATTATCAAAATGGTAATAATCCCTAGAGCTATATACAGGTGCAATGTGGTCCCTATTAGGATATCCATGAGTTTCTTCCAAGAAATTGACAAAACTCTGAAATTTGTATGGAATAATAAACTCCCACGAACATCTAAAGCAATCCTTGGGAAAGATGGAGGTATTACTTTTCCCAACTTCAAACTCCACTACAAAGCAGCGTAATTAAAAAACAGCATGGTATTGGTATAGAGACAGACCTGTAGACCTATGGAATAGAACTGAATATCCTGAAACACACTCTCAAATAGATGATCACTTAATCTTTGATAAAGGACAAAAAATATTAAAGTGGAGCAACGAAAGCCTCTTCAACAAATGGTGCTGAGAAAACTGGGCAGCTATGTGAAAAAAATGAACTTAGACCTTCTTGTAATTCCGTGCACAAAAGTCAGATCAAAATGGATTATAGATCTCAACATCAGACACGAATCTATAAGATACATCAAAGAAAACATAGGAAAATGTTCTACATTGAAACTAGAGTAAACAGGGCTACCTGCTATTGAGGCAGCCTGGGGGGGTGGGAGGGGGGGGTGGGGTACATTGGTAGTGGTAATGGGGCACTGGTGGGTGGAGGGGATGGGTGCTGGAATACTGTATTACCAAGAACCAATTAAGAATACCTTTGTAATTGTATGTCTCACGGTGGTATAATAAATAATTTTAAAAAATAAAAAAAGAAACTAAAGGCATCTTCAAAGATGAAACAACACTGACAAAGCAAATGGAAGTTAAGATAAACAAATGGGATTATATAAAATTGAAAAGCTTTTTGTACCTCAAAAGAAATGGTTACCAAGATACAGAGACAGCACACACACACACACTGGGAAAGAATATTCACCCAATGTCCATCTGATAAGGGATTAATATCCACGATATATCAGGCACTGGTAGAACTTTACAAGTAGTCAACAGCCAATCACACCAAAAAATGGGGAGAAGAAATGAACAGAAGCTTCCAAAAGAACAAATGCAAATGGCCAAAAGGCATATTAGAAAGTGCTCTTCATCATTAATCATCAGGAATATGCAAATCAAAACAATAATGAGGTGTCATCTCACACTACAGAGACTGGCACACATCCAAAACAGCAAGAACAACAGATGCTGGCAGGAATACGGAGAGAAAGGGACTCTCATCCATTGTTAGTGGGAGTGCCAACTAGTCCAGCCCGTTTGGAAAGCAATATGGACATTCCTCCAAAAAACTAGGTATTGAGCTCCCTTCGACCAGCAATACCACTCCTGGGAATATACGCTGGAGACCCAAAAACACATAGCAGAAAGACTACATTTCTGTATTCATTGCAGCTCTATTCACTATAGCCAGAATCCGGAAACAACCTAAGTGCCTGAGAACAGAGGACTGGCTAAAGAAACTGGTACATCTACACAATGGAATACTATGCAGCTGTCAGAAAAAGACAGTCATGAAATTTACCTGCAAATGGACATGGAGACTATCGGTGCTGAATGAAATTGGTCAGAAGGGAAAGGACAGACATAGAATGACTGCATTCATTAATGGGATATAAATGTATACTAGTGTTCTAATTGTGGGAAATGGTAATGTCAGACTAGAACTCACCATTGAATATACACAAAGAGTCTTACATGATAAACCATAAATGTGTGTAGAGCAAGCCGCATTGTGTAAAAGAAGAGAGAGTTAAAGAGACAGAGAGAGACAGAGAGAGATAAAGAGAGGAAAATAAAAAATGCCTGTTATAGAGGCAGGCTGGGCTGGGTAGGAGGAATGTGGGGTCATTGGTGGTGAGAATGGGGCACTTGTGTAGAGAAGGGTGCTGGAACACTGTATGACTGAGACCCAATTATGAACATCTTTGTAATTGTATATCTCACGTTGGTATAATAAAAGAAATTTAAAAAATAAGATAATGACTCAGAAAGATGCCTGCTACTTGACAGCTATATAAAGGGTTGCTACCTCTGTAAGCATTATTTTCTGCATCTTGAAGGTTGGTAAAATATTATGTAGACACTTTCTCTTATTATATAAGTTTTATTATATTTACTCTGTAGCTAATGTAATATACCTTATCAAGTTTTAGAAATAAATTAATCTCTTTGTGAACATAAATCCAAGATCAGATGCTACCAATGTCATTATCAGAGAAGATGAATGTGGAATAGTCAGAAGGTCGATTTAATTCATGTTTGTGAGTTTGAAAAGCAGATGGGTCCAAATACACAAAAAGGGCTTTAGCAGGATGTTGAATAAATGATTAAAATAATATGTTTAGTAGATCTAGCTCACTGTGGAAGCTAAGCCCCAACCAGAGAGGGTTGTAGGAAAATCCCCATGCAGTGACTGTATCACATCTAGGTGGTGTTGAGAGATGTGATAGGTGAGAACTGAGACAACAGTAAATTATACTGAGCAAGTTGAATATAGGTGCTTCAGTTTACATAAAGTGGTGTAGTGGCGTTAATGGCAAAGCCTAGGTTGTGGTCATGCTAGAGTGTAGGGAAAGGAAGTTTGTTTGCTTTCTTTTGGGCCACACCCAACACTGCTCAGGGATCACTCCTGGCCCTGTGCTCAGGAAGTGGCTCATGGGACCATACAGGGTGCTAGAGACTGAATTCAGGTAGACTCCATGCAAGGCATGCACCATGCCTGCTCTGGCCCCCAGAGGAAGGAAATTTGAATTATCGCCTAGGTCAGAGAATTAGGAAGCAAGAGTGACATATGGATGATTTGCATAGTCATAGAAATTCCCAGAATAATGGCAGAGAGTGGTTTGAAAAATATGAACAGATGGTGGATAAATCATTACAAGAAAGGGTAAAGGGTATAAAATCAAAGAAACTCACATCTTCATGGAGGAGAGAATTACTGCAGGAAATTCATTCAACATTTAGTAGCTAGAGAACAAGAACAACCCTTGACTGGGTGCATTTGAAGCTTCTCAAAAGAATAAAATTTTTTTTAAAAAACCTCAAATCAAAACAGTATTTGTTTAAGGAATAAGACTGGGAGTTGAGGGAAAGTGGAGAGTGATGATTTGAAGGACTACATTAGAATCCACTCTCCTGAAGCCTAAAAAAAATCACATATAGATTTGTTCTTCCCTAACCTATTGAGTCTACTAAATTGGGATTGTCAACCATGTTTTGTAAAACTCTAGGATTCATGGAGATTTTAGGTGAGAAATTGGTATCAGCTCTGAAGATGAATAGAGTGATAATAGGAATGGAAAGGTAGAGATGATTTAAGCCAATGGCACCGAGTCCTGGGGATAAAAGCCCTGTAAATAACTGTTCTGGACATGGGAGTAGAACTTTGAGTTTCTTGTACATTTTAACTGTCTCTGCATAGCTTTCTAGAAGTGTAATTACTCCCACAGTGGATATTTTGTAGGCAGAAAGTGGGAAGTAACAACTGATGTGGGGGAATCCTGGGATGAAAGGTCAGAAGCAATTTGTTTACTTTTACGTCTATTGCACTATCATTCTCTTTCTTTCTCTGGGCTTCTCTTTCTAACGCCCACAGGGGGCATTCCGTTGGATGCCCTTGTGGAATTTATGTAACTGAGTTATGGTCATCAGCTGGTTTCATTATTCCCTTTAGTCTCTGTATAAAGTCAGCCCTTCCCCAGTTATTTTAGAATCTCTTCTCACAAAGCCACAAGCTGGAGTCCTAATGCCAGAGCACTGGTTTGCGGATGATAGTTATATAGAAATCCTGGCTGGCAATAGTTGAAGACAACTTTTTCTCTGAAAGCCAAGAGATACAGACTAAAGGCAGAAATTCCAAGTTGCTTCCTCATCATCTAAGATCAAAGTCATAGACACGCACATATACTTCTCTCTGGAAGCAACTAGCTCAAATGTTTTAATCATCTAACTGTCTATGTGGCTGCATGTGTGTAGTTCACTGCTCTTAAAAATCTACCTTGATGGGCTAGATAGATAGCGCAGGAGTAAAGCACTTGCCTTGCATTTGACTCACTGGTTCAATCCTTCGGAGATTTCATAAGAGCATCACTAGGAATAACCACTGAAGACAGAGCCAGAAGTACACCCTGAGCATGCACCAGTATGGGTTCCTATTGGAGGAAGGATTTAGCTAATCTGGGAGCTTTGTTGTTTTGCCCACACCCAGCTTAATCTTATTTAAGTCAAGGTTCATTCTAATGAGACCTCTCTTCTATGTAAACACTGCTAGAGGGTGTGGCAGTTACAGAAGTCACCTTGATTGAATAACTTCTGACTTATACATCTACTAAGACTTCTATGTTTTCTAGATTGGGCACAGCTCCTCTTTATACCCACTGCACCCAACATGGGACAGTTAGAATTTACCAGGGAGACTACCACCCTGGCTATGTTGAGACTATAGGAAGACTATAGGAAGGTTCATACTAGTTTGCTCTAAGCAGGCGAATGTGACCCTTTCAGTACATGAGAACAAGATACTCAGAATCACCCTGGTGCAGATAATAATAAGAAGGACCTTGTGGGTACCATCTAGATTACATGAAGCTCATGAAGTTAAGATGTATTACTTTATATCAGCCCTCTCTCTCTCCAGTGTTTTACATAAGGGATAATCTCCTTAGTCCTTGGCATAACCTTTGTTTATACCTGCAATAAGGTGTGGCACTACACTCTGTTTAGGGTTCTTTGTTGACATGACAACCTCCCGATTGGATTACTTTGGTGTATATAAGGGGGCTGACTTGAGGCCCCTTCACCTTTTGCCTTTTGGTTCCTCAGCCTTCAGCTTTTTGGCTCCTGCGGCTTTTGGCTTTTGGCTTTTGGCCTTTTGCTCTTTGGCCTTTTGCTCCTTCTTCTGGGTAGGACTCAGCTCGGTTGAGATCCTCTCTCTCTTTGGTGGGAGACTTAGGCTCTTTTGTATGGTCTAAGTTTGGACCAGAGCTAGAGTTTGTCCATTATATTGGATTGCTGTGGAAGAGCATTTGTACTATTAAAAGCCATTTTTGGAACTGCACCCGGATTCGTGAGTTTTCATCTGTTCTCCGGCGTCCTCGGAGGTAGAAGACAACCTCTGTCCTGACACTGTCGGGGACCCGGCGGCGTTCCTGACAGGTTCCTAAAATCACCTTGGCTATAAATTCTTATATTCTGCTTAACCAATCATAAAAAGTGGTGATTTTTTTCTTTATATATCACTTGTTTCACTTCACTTGTCTTCCCATTGTTCATAGATTTGCTTGAGTGGGCACCAGGAACATCTCCATATGTCCTGTCACATTCTAGTGTAGCCTAAGGGCATCTGCTCACTGCAGGAGCATGAAGAGCCTCAAACCATTCCTACAGATCATGGGAATGTGGTCTATAATTGTTACTGGTTTTTGGTGCATCAAATATGACACAGGTAGCTTGCCAGGCTCTGCAGTGTGGGTGGGATACTAGTAGGCTCTCATCTCGTGCATTTATTGATGAACCGCAGGGCCGCAAAGCTGTCGTGGTGACCTCCTCCAAGCATCACCAGGAATAATTCCTGAGTGCAGAGCCAGGAGTAACCCCTGAGCATTGCCTGTTGTGACCCCCACAAAAAAAATCAGAAGTGTGTCTAAAGGCCTAGTACAAGGGGTTAAGCTACTGTTAGAGTGACCCCTGAGCACAGAGCCAAGAGTAGCCCCTGAGCATCGCTGGTCTTGGCCCCAAAACAAAAGCCCAAGTGTGTGGATGAAAGACTCCCACACATTGCCCCTGTATTTGCGCACAGTTTCTGTGAGTATGGAAAAAATATTTATATATTTGGGGCATAACTAGGGGACCGAAGGGTCAAGCTAAGATGAAAAGGAAGAAACTATCCTGAAAGAGTATGGCGGGTCCAGAGAAATAGCATAGGGCTTAAGGCACTACGCCTTGCTGCTTTCGGTTCCACCACAAGCACCACATGAGCACTGCTTGGAGTGACACACAAAGAAAACAGATGAGGGAGTGTTAGCACACTCCCTCGTAGGGATATTGCCTTGTGCCAGCCAACAGGGGGTTCGAGCTCCTGCATCCCACATGGTCCCTGAGCACCGCCACAAGTGATTCCTGAGTACAGAGCCAGGAGTAACCCCTGAGCATCGTCTGCTGTGACCCAAAAAGAAAAAAAAAATGGAAAAAAAAAACAGAACAGACGAAAGTACTGCTCATGTATAACATATAGTTGTGTCTTTTCAGAGATTAAATGTGGAAACTGGGTGGGGTGAAAACCAGAATCCCGGCGTGGAAACACTGCGTTCACGACCCGTGCGGCGGGCCAGATTCTTTATATATAGATTCTTTTATATATAGAATACTAGAATACTATTTAATGAGTATTAAGATCACTGTATCACTGTCTTCCCGTTCATCATCGATTTGCTCGAGCGGGCACCAGTAACATCTCCATATGACCTGTCTCATGCAAGTAGAGCCCAAGGGCACCTGCTTGCTCCAGGAACATAAAGAGACTCAAACCATTCCATCAGGTCAGAGAAATGAGGTCTATAATTGTTACTGGTATCTGGCATATCAAATACGACACGGGTAGCTTGCCAGACTCTACCGTGTGGGTAGCATACTCTTGTAGTCATCTCTAAATCCAGCATTTATTGATGAAACAGCGGCCGAGCCGGGCTGTGATAGGCTGGTCTTCTGGGTGGAGTTCTGACAGGAAGTCCGGATGTGGAAAATAGAGGTCCTCATGGAGTGGGGATCATCTGGCTTGTTGTGAGGCTCTGCTGGGGTGGCGGGTCAGGGATAGAACCTGCCATCCCTCCCGGCGCCTCAGAGCGGCTGGGCACAGTGAGAGCCAGTAGCAGCTCTGCCCCATGTCATGTCAACAAAGAACCCTAAACAGATTGCAGAAGGGCGGCGGTGCCACACCCTATTACAGGTATAAACAAAGGTTACTAATCCCTTCTTCTGAGATTCTCTTAGGTAAATCATTGGAGAGAGAGAGAGCTGGGGCCAGAGCAATAGGGTCTTTGCCTTGCACACGGCCACTGGCCCGGGTTCGATCCCTGGCATACTATATGGTCCCCCGAGCACCGCCAGGGAGTAAATCCTGAGTGCAGATCCAGGAGAAACCCCTGAACATTGCCAGGTGTGACCCAAAAAAGCAAATAAATAAATAAATAAATAAATAAATAAATAAATAGTAATACATCTTGATTTCATGAGCTTCATGTACCCAGATGGTACCTAAGGCCCTTCTTATTTATTATCTGCACCAGGGTGTTTCTGAGTATCTTGTTCTCCATATACTGAAAGGGTCACACTCACCTGCTTGAGAGCAAACTAGTATGATCCTTCCCATAATCTCCTATAGTCTCAATGTAGCAGGGTAATAGTCTCCTGGTAAATTCTAACTGCCCCACGCTGGGTGCAGTGGGTATAAAGAGGAGCTGTTCTCAATCTAGAAAACATAGAAGTCTTAGTAGATGTATAAGTCAGAAGTTATTCAGAGTCAAGATGACATCTGTAACTGCATTCTCTAGCAGTGTTTACATAGAAGAGAGAATATATATATTTACTTACATCCCCTCCTGGTTCTTTCTCTATTCTGAAATGATCAGATTGCCACATGGCTGCATCCTTACAATTCTGATCAGTCCCCCGCTGGAATTCATCCCACAGAACAGGGATTCTGACCACACTCCTTATATTATTCTGGGAACCCTCTTAGACCAGCGATTGTTAAAATGCACATTCTGGCTCATTGTTTATGAGAGACTTCTCCTTAGGTGACTGAGCTGCACCTTTATAGAAGAATTCTCTAGAACAAAATAGTGGTCCAAGTTCATATCGTCAATCAGTACTGTTTAGCATTATTATTTAGGAGCCACTTCCTGTGATATTGGTTCAGTGGCGCAGGCCTAAGGTGTGGGCATTGAAAATAAATGTTTGGGATTACCAGAAACACAGTCAGTGGTGCTGTACTGGGGGGGAGGGAAGAAAAAGGTGCCAGTGATCAAACTCACATCTGACCTGCCTTGCACATACGCTGCATTAGTCTGTGATTAGATCTATCTCCATGACCCATTTCTCCCCTATTTTTCTGAATTTAATTCACTAATAGAGAACATCTGTGGGTAATTTAAAGCTTTTATTTTCCCAATAAAATATTTTCATAGAAAATTATTCTAAACTTAAAATTTCAAACTATATTGTATCAAGTTCAGTGTGATGTTTGTAGTTGAAGACTCTTTGCTTAGAATACAACCATATGGCTTTTTCCCCTTTCCTGACAGTGATCAGAAATTTAACACGGTACAAACTGTGTCTTGGAAATTCCTACATATTATTTCACCCATTCCATTACCCCCCCACCCCGGACACACACACTGAGGGTTGTCTGGGCATATAGATCATCATGGGAATGAGTTCCTCAGAATGGCTTTTAACTAACATCTTCTTTGCTATATTATACCTTTTCTAAGAAACATTTAGAGAGCAATTCAACATTTTAACTGAATGATCATTTGCAGGATCCCTTAAAAACAGTGGTTAAGAAGAAAGGTTAAAAATTGCCAAATGCGTGGCTGGAGAGATGGTACAGCAGGTAGGGTGCTTTCCTTTCACACCACCAACTCAGGTTTGCACCCTGGCATCTACATGGTCCTCTTAGCAGGCCAGGAGTAATTCATGAGCATAGAGCCAGGAGCACTGTTGGGTGTGACCCTCAACAAAAAAAAAATTGCCACTTCAGCCAGTTACATAATATAAGAGTAGGGCTGCCTTGCACATAGATGACCGGTTTTGATACTTAGCACTGAATATTGTACTCTGAGCACCATTAACTGTGCCAAAAAAGTCAAACAAGCAAACAAAATTCCACCGCTATGGAACTTGTATTCTAGTGGGTAAAGTCACACAGTGAAGAAAATATGGGGAAAATGCAGATGTCCTTAAGTGGTGATAAGTCCTTTGAGATAAAAGTATTCATGGAAAAGAATAATGAATGCTCCTGTGATTTGGGTGTAAACTGCAATTTAAGGTCTTCTTCAGATGTCTCCTTCCCAGTGGATCTTCTCTGAACACCAACTTTAGATTGCTCAGAGGACCTAATGTAGTGCCAGTGATAGAATTTAGGTCGGCTGCTTGTAACTCCTGCACCTGATCCACTGTGCTATCTCTTAGACCTGCTTTGGTGTATTGGAGGAATAGTGGTAGAAATTGGGGTTTATTGGTCACATTACATATTTTGAATGTAGATTGGAGAGACATGTCAAATGTGGATATTAGACAAAAAGATGAATCATAGAAGTGTCCAAGGATTTTTGGTTTACAACTAGAAAGAAAAGTATTGTCTGGACTGGAAAGAAAAATAAGCATATTTATTTTGAAATCCGAATACCTCAGTTCCAAACTTATGTTCATTGTGATTTGAATGGTACATTTAAGTATTTGGATTATAAATCCAGAGTTTAAGGAATGTGCTTGGCCTGTAAATTAAAATTTATTAGTTTTAATATGAGTTTTATTTAACTATTAAGTTATGAGACTGAATAGTACCAGAGTGTTGGGTGACCAGTCCTTCTTTAAGCTCAGCTACACTTAGCTTGTAGCCCCTCCCAGCTCATCTAGGGAGGTTTTGAATCAGCTCTGGCACTTGTAAAGCCAAAAGGCCCACTTGAAGTGCTGCATTTCAATAGAGTTGTTTACATGCTTTCATTTCTAAATAGCCCAGCCCACGATGGGCTGGGCTGAAAGATCTTGGCAGACTTCTGTCTATAAAATAAGCTAGGAAAAAGATGAAGGAGCCTTTTTTGCCATTTTTTGCTTCCCTTGGCTACCTCTCCATTCTTTGTTGGACTTCAACAAGTGGTGGCAGCTATCTTGGCCTACACATGGCCGGGCCCAGCCGGGAACCCAAAATCTGGGTCTTTTTCTGTTTTGGTTCATATATCAAAACCTATGATAGTAATGCCTGTTAAAACTGCATTGGATTCCTGAGTTTTCATCCATTCCCTGCCTTCGGAGGTAGGAAGGGAACTCCTGATATTGTTGGGGACCCCAGCAGTTCCCTGACACCAGAGGATGTGGTTTCCTAACAAAGACATGCTTAAATTTAGCTGATAAATTTGTATCCCTTCAGAGAAACTATCGATGAAAAGGGGCAAGATCATGCTCTGGAACCCCAAAAGTGTTCATCAGAAAACACTAATATGCACCAGAATTTTGTCCACAATCCTGTGACAATGGAAGGGCATTACACATTCATAAATTTGTAGCTGCTTCAGAGACAAATATATTCTCAATATATTTGTCTATTCCCTCGGCCAGTGTGAGGCCAGAAATATACATGTCCTTCTATACAGATGCCATATACATGCCTCTAGGTAGATTCTCTAGTGTTTTACTTTATGAATTGTATAATACAACAATTTGAATATAGAGAATTTCTAAGAACAAGTTCAATGGAGACCAGGATCATGAGAAATGAACATATTTCCTGCAATGTCAGTTGATTGTGACCTAATTTATAGGGCTATTCAGAATATTTCTCATATCAGTTTAAAAATTAAATTTTCATTAGATACAGTTAATTTGCTTAGCTCTATATTTTACAAAACTTACAAACTTTATGATGGTGGTTTTCTAGCAAATAACATACACTCACACATACACACGTATTTATTTAAGATATTTTAAGAAGCTGAGATTTGCAAGTTATCAAATCTATTTTAGCTTCTTAAAGCCAAAGAGATCAATTTCTATATCTATGAGCAAATAAATATATGCAAACCTACACTTCTGTGAAGTATTTGAGGTACTAATTAGAATTCATACAGCTCAGAGTATAACTTTTAAGAGCACCTATGAGTTCTAATAGATAAATAATATTAGAATTTATATAAGTTGCTTATTATATGTCCAAAATAAGTCAAAATTATCTTTGATCTATTTATATATCTGGTAGGAGAGCATTTAATTTTATTTTAATTACATATGTGTAAAAGTTTTTATTTTTAAGTGGAATAATTAGGAATAGGTAATATCTGTACCAATTTAATAAGCAACACATAAATAAGATAATTTTAAGGCAAATGATATAGATATAAAATGTATGATGTTTTAACTGAGAGAACCCCAGAAAGAAGTTTATTGGTCACTTTAGAAGGCATATTAAACGTGGCTTTTCACTGTGGTTCTGTTCTTGAAAAGGTAATTATAGCATAGAAATGCTAAATGAGAATTTTGAATGTAGGAAATTCTTGGCACCTTTCCCATTTGGTACTCAAAACTGTCAAATCTCTACATGCTCATTCTGATTCTGTAATTAAATAAGGCAAAGTACATGGAAATTTTCAAAAGGGTTACAAAGTGAACAATGTAAACCATAGGGAAGTTAACAAATTGTATCATTTATCTGAGGGAAGATATATGATAGAGTCATCAGTTTGCTGGCGGAAAAGACAGTCACAAATAAAATCTTGGTACCTAGGAGATAGCACAGAGGTCAGGGATACAAACTCGGCATGCACCAGAACACCTATCAAATATTTGAATCCCTAATACTGCACGGCCCAGTACCATGAGGTGTGGCTCATCACAGGGTCACTGGTAGTTCCTGGAATCACAAGGCCTAAGCAGTGGAGATCCTTGGGCCCTAGCACTTTCTGGCCTTGTTGGTCACCATCTCTGACATGGCTCCCAGGCCTCCTGAGTACTACTCAGCCTATCAAATATTTAGAAATAAATAGGCCCAGATTTTATTGGAAAGAGCATTAAATTCCTGAACCAAATGAGCATGAAGTAAAATCTGGGCTCTACTATTAATTTGTATCCCTTTGGAGAAGCAAGTAGAATTCATACATCTCAGAGTTTACCTTGTAAGCTGCACCCATGAGTTCTAATAGATAAATAATATTAGAATCTATGTAAATTATTTCATATTGCATGGCTCTATAAAATTTATGCTTGAAATATTTATATATCTTGTAGGGAGTGTTTAATTGTTTATAGTTATATACGAGTAAAATTATTAATTTTTAAATGGGAAAGCTAGATATTGAGCTCCCATTTGATCCAGCAATAGCTAGATTTGATCCATTTGATCCAGCAATAGCTAGCTATCCTCCAAAAGCTAGATATTGAGCTCCCATTTGATCCAGCAATAGCACTCCTGGGAATATACCCTAGAGACCGAAAAACACATAGCATAAACACTATCTGTACTTCTTTATTCATCTCTGCGCTATTCACTATAGCTAGAATCTGGAAACAACCTAAATGCCCGAGAACAGAGGATTGGCTAAAGAAACTGTGGTTCATCTACACTATGGAATACTATGCGGCTGTCAGAAAGGATGAAATTATGAAATTTACCTGCAAATGGATGGACATGGAGTCTATCATGCTGAGTGAAATTAGTCAGAAGGAAAAGGACAGATATAGAATGACTGCATTCATTAGTAGGATATAAATAGATACCAGTGTTTTAATAAATATGGGGAAATGGTAATGGCAGATTAAAACTCACCACTGAATATACACAAAGAGACTTAAGTGATAAACTCTAAATATCTGCAGGGCTAGCCACAATGTATAAAATAAGAGGGAGAGAGATGCAGAGACAGAGAGAGAGATAGAGAGAGAAAGAGAGGAAACTGGGGTACCTGCTATTAAGGCAGGTGGGGGGACGGGAGGGGAGGGTACATTGGTGGTGGAAATGGGGCACTGGTGGAGGGATGGGTGCTGGAATACTGTATTACCAAGAACCAATTATGAACACCTTTGTAATTGTATGTTTCACGGTGGTATAATAAAAAAAATAAAAAAAGAAAATTAAGAATAGGTAATATCTTCACCAATTTAATATATAATTAAATTAGTTTTAATTATATATTAAAACAATATAATAGTTTATAATTATATAATTAATTAGTTTTTAAGGCAAATTATATAAATATAAGACATAGGAAGTCTTAACTATGAGGTCCAGCTCCTGACTTCTTCAGCTATAAATGGAGATAGCGGGAGCTAGAGCGATAGCCCAGCTGTAGGGCGTTTGCCTTGCATGCGGCCGGCCTGTGCCGGCCTGGGTTCGATCCGCAGCATCCCATATGGTCCCCCAAGTACCACCAGGAGTAATTCCTGAGTGCAGAGCCAGGAGAAACCCTTGAGTATCGCGGGTGTGACCCAAAAAAGCAACAAACAAACAAACAAACAAACAAATAAATAAATAAATACATAAATAAATAAATGGAGACAGCATGCAACATTTTATGAATTACTTTAAGTATTGGGTTATATGGTAATTCTTATCAAGAGTAATAATAGACTGAAAATGATAAACTTAGGCCTGCTCAAGGTATAATCATACTGACAGTAATGGTAATAGACGGTGGTTATGAACAGGACTTTTGATGCTTGTTTTCAAATTCTAGTTACACCCTTTTATTTTCTCTCAGTTTCATCATTTGTTTATTCAGGACTGTCCTCAGATTTTATGAAGACTGTATTCATTTAATGTATAAAATGGTTTAAGTAGTCTCAGTAACTATTTGTCTCCTCTTCCTTTTCTACTGCTCTTTCTCCCTCTTCCCTCCTTATCCTCATTCTTACTAACAGTAAAGTTCAAGAGAAACCCTACCCACTTTCACAGAAAACATACTGTTAATTTAATTTTTGGCCAGCATGTGGAACTTAGACACAGATGCCTGATCAATTTTATTTTGGAGAACAGTTTAATGGTATCAGTAAATTTGAATATGCATGACAAGTTAGCAATTAAACTCAAATACCCATCGAGAATTTTTTGTACATGAGCAATAAGGTATGATACCCTAATTAAGTTTGATACCCTAATAAGCACTGTTTCTCTTGGGGCCAGAGCGATAGTACAGCAGGTACTATTTGCCTTGTGAGTGGCTGATCCAGGTTCATTTCCGGCATCCCATATGGACACCAAGCACCGCCAATTGTGGCAGATGGATACAACTCATACTAACTTATTTCCCAACAAACCTTTCCTTCATGTGGTCATTGATACATATTCTCGGTTCATATGGGCTGTTCCTATGACATCTGAAAGAGCTAAATCTGTTTGTTCATTTTCACTCCAGTGCTTCTCCGTCATGGGTATTCCCCATACCATAAAAACAGATAATGGTCCTGCTTACACCAGCAAAACCTTCAAATCCTTTTTGGGAGGAATGGCAGATCAAACATATTACAGGAATTCCATATAATCCACAAGGACAAGGAATTGTTGAACGTGCCCACAGAACGCTTAAAACTCAGTTATTAAAGCAACGAAAAACAAGTATGCCTCCAATGGATTCTTTATCTTTAACATTATTCACCTTAAACTTCTTAAATATACCTCAAGGGAGATCCCTATACCTCGGCTGAACGTCACTTTTAAGAAGATATGCAAACTCAAAAAACAGTCAATTCACCTATCTGGGTGAAAATTGATGATAAATGGATTGCAGGTCACCTCCTCATTCGGGGAAGAGGCTATGCTTTCATTTCTACAGATGATAACCCTGCCAAGAAACTCTGGGTTCCTCTGCTACTTGTTAAGACTAGAATTCTCCATGAATCAGAAAACAACTAATTCTTTCAATATAAAATCTTAAATTTGAAATTGCAAGTTGCTGTTTAAACCTCCTGGATTGGTTCATTTTAATAATGATCTTGTTTTGCAGTCTGTGATCATGGTTCATGTCTAATATCTTGCCTTACAGCCTAAATGCTTTCTTTCTTATGAAAAAAAGAGGGTGGAAAAATGGGTGGACTCCAAGCATAGTGCTCAATGTCAATATGTTTCAAGGATTAATGATAGAGTTTCCTTTTTTTAATGTTTTGCTCACAGGATTTGCAGAAAAAATAACTTGGATGCTGCAGATTCCTTCTATGATGCTTGAGGCTTTGGACTCTGATCACAGTGCTCATTACAAAAATATTTGCTAAATCAATGAAAAATTGTTTTTCTAATGATTCTGTTCACAGGATAAGATATTGGAATGCAGTAAACTTGTGCTACAGTGCTCAATACTCTGAGACTCCTAAAACAGTGCTCACTAAAAATTTAATAATTTGCAAAAATAATTTTTCCCAATGCTCTATTCACAGGAAAAGACACTTTCTCACCATCATTTGCCGGCTTTATATTCATGGAAGCGCTTGATTCATTGCCATTTATCACCCTAGATGGGTCATATATACAGCTGTAAGATATTGATTGATCAAATGTGTGTGTGCGTGTGTGTGTGCATGTGGTGGCCACCATTATGTTTGTGATTAATGTTGTGTCTATGTTATGTCTCAACTACTACCTTCTCAATTTCTGACCACTACAAACCTCTATTACATTCATCAGCTCCACTGCTGATCCACTAGATTTATCAATTTTAAAATCATCAATTCTCATACTTATTTCCCTGCTCCACCAGTGTTGGAGCTTCTTTATGTTCTTCTCTCCATCCCAGACTTCGATCCCTGTCAAGCCTTAAAATCTCTACTTGTGATTAATCTCAAAAAAGTGTTTTTGTCTTGCCTAAAATTAAGCTACAGATACAGTTACCGGTGCCAGTGTCCACTTGCTGAAGAAGCCCAGCAAGACGCCCACACCGATGTTCCGACACCTGTTCCAGCACTCAAGACTCCTGTTCCAGAGTTCGAGATATTACACTGATGTTCCGGACACCTGTTCCAGCACTCAAGACTCCTGTTCCAGAGTTCGAGATATTTGTTCCAGTGTTCCTGAGACCCGATCCAGTGTTCCTGACAATTCAGTGAGTTCCTGATCGCTGCTCTCCAGAGACTCATACTCATATGATCACCGCTATTGCTGTCCCAGAAGTAGCCCCACAGAATTTGTTCCAGACACCCGACTTTACATAAAATATAGCAAATTGACTCTCACAAATTATGGACAGCGCAAACTATAGTCCGTTATAATCAGACAGCTAGAAACACTTTGTCATGAACTTTGCTTTGGGTCCAAAAACAAGTTAGGATCCTAAAGTAACATGTATTATCATTTTGTAATTGGAATTGTTTTTTCTTATCTTAATTTTCTGTACGTTACTAAATATTTCATACCTTTTCAATTTTTATTAGTAAACTAATCAGGGGAGTTGTTGCAGGACTCCTAAGAGCCCCTTTCTCTACCCTGTGGAGATTTTTCCTGGCGGATCTTGCTCAAAATATTAGCCTATAAAAAAAGACATTGGGTGAGGTGCTGGGAGAAATTACCTAAGGGCATTTAACCCTGCCAGGAGAAGTTTACATTTGGCTTGCAGCTCCTCCCAGCTCTGCTGGGAGGCTTTGAGTTTTCATCCCTAGATAGCAGAATGGGCTGGGCTGGGGAGTTTGGGCCGATTTCTGGCTGTAAGATAAGCTGCAAGAAGAAAGAAGCTCTCTTCCCCCTTTTTTTGCCTTTTCGGTTTCCCTTGGTGTTTTGCCTCTCTGTCCTCTTCTTTCTCTGTTGGGCCTCAAAACGTGGTGGTAGCCATCTTAGCCTGCACCTGGCTGGGGCCTAGCTTGGAATGCAGAGTCTGGAGGCTTTCCCCTGCTCTTGGATTGTATATTGGAACCTGTAATAGTAAAGCCCTTTTAAAACTGCATCGGATTCCTGAGTTTTCATCCATTCCTTGCCGGCTCCGGAGGTAGAAGGGAACTCGCTTCCCGGCACTGTTAGGGGACCCTGGTGGAGCTCCCCGACATCCGGCGCTCCCAACACAGAACCAGGAAAAAACCCCTGAGCATTGCCTGGTGTGATCCAAAAAAAAAAAAAAAAAAAAGTACTGTTTCTCAACCAGAAGTCAAATGGCTAACCCAAAGGGCCCTAAGTGAAAATCATGTAAATGGTGGCCATAGTATGAGACCAGTGAGCTAACCAAGTGGATGGGGTTGTGGTTGCACAGGAAATAAACAAGGTCAGAAACGATCATGGTTGGAAAAAGGTAATGGAACTTGTTTAAAAGTTCAAACATGTTGGGGCCAGAGCGATAGTACAGCGGGTAAGGAGTTTGTCTTGCAAGCGGTCGAGCCTGGGTTCAATTCCTTGGCATCCCATATGGTCCCCAAGCACTGCCAGGAGTAAATCCTGAGTGTAGAGCCAGGAGTAACCCCTGAGCATTGCCGGGTGTGACCCAAAAAGCAAAAAAAAGTAATAATAATAATAATAATAATAATAATAATAAAGTTCAAACATGTTCCAGTATGAAAATAGATAGGACTGGTGTTGTGGTATATTTATCCCAGAATGTTCACACAATGTTTATAATAAATAAATTTAATGTATGTATATTAACCTGAGTAAGTCTTAGAAATACAATATTGAAAGAAAAAGGTAAATTTCACTATTTAACTTCAATACCTTATTGTTGGGTAATTCCCCTTAAAGGGCCAATATCCTAAATAAAGGGAGATAACAGTTGGGAAACTGTTAGTCAGTTGAGGCAAGTATTCTGAGCCTGGCCAGAAAGATATAAAAGGGAGGGGCCTGGGCTTGCCTGGAGAGTGTCTTTTTGGGGAGATTTTGGAGAGAGAGTCTTTGAAGGATTGCATTGAAGGCACAGAGAGTTGGATAGAGTTGTAGAGAATGATGAGTGAGAGTTGGTTGGAGACATAGAGAGTTTGCCAGAGAGAGTTTGCTAGGAGAGGGAGAGAAATGAGTGGGGCCTGCTGGGCAGCCTGCTGTGAGAACCACAGTGGGCCTGCCTACTTGAGAAACTGCTGGGAAAGAAAGAGCTAAGGTGGAGTGAGGAGACAGCTAAAATAAATATTAAAAGAAGAATGTATAGAGCCTGTGGACTGGTTCCTGAATCTATCGGTCAACGGAAGGTCATTGGCCCCAGCAGTAACTGGGGCCTTCCCCAAACCTCAATATTGTCAGTCAACTACATTGAAAACTCACACCATGTAATCTTTTGCAACTGTTTATATAAACTTAAAAGAGAAACAGCATGTATCTGATATTAATGAGTACTGTTATGTGTAATGATACAGGGTTGAAATGGCTCATATATCTAATCTGGGCTCCTATTTCTTGTTGGAGCTGAAGAGGGAGGTGGAACAGAGCTGGTGAGAGAGCCAGAGGACACATAATTTTTCCTCTAAAGTGTTATTTATTAAAAATAACTAACATTAGAGACATAAGGAAGATATCAGAAGTAACTCAATATATTTTGTTTGGGGGCTTGTACATTGCTATAATTTTATGCTCTTCAAAAATGCATACTAATAAAGTATAAGGATAATGGTAAAATAAATGTGTATAACTACTTCTAAATTACTTTATGAAGCAATGTTTTAATATTAATGTAGCTAAATAGAATCTAGAAAAAGTTGTTAAAATTTTAGAAGGATTTAAAAATGTAAGTACAGAGATCCCTGCACTCTTCCCACCAGGTGCGCTCCCGCTAGGGCAACCCCCGAGCCACACCGCTCCAGGATAAAGGGCTCCCACTTTGAGGAGGGGACCAAGCCCCACCCAGCTTCCTCGGACCTTCCACTGCACTACCCTCACCCAACCCCCTAACTCTGGAACCACCCGCCGACACCCCAAAAATTCAAAACCACGCTGGACGCACTAGCGCCCGCACAAAGTATTGTCTATCTACCTGAGATACCACTGAGCATTGACCCCTACACTCTTTGCTATACGTCCCTAGCTGCAAAGTAACTCAGGCACCTACTAACTCTATTGACTAGTCACCCAGAACACTCATTTTCAACCTACGATAGTCATTATGGTAAAGCAGCACAGAAGTCCTTCAAGCTCTACGATTGAAGTCACCAATACAGATGAGTCAAGCAATAACGATGAGCTATATAGCCTCTCTGAAAAGGAATTTCAGAAGCAACTGTTAAAGATGCACAAGGAAATAAAAGAAACAATAGAATGCAATGTCAATAAAATACAGGAGGACATGAGAGCAGAATTGAGTAAATTTCAGACCAAAGTACAAGCAGAAATGACATATTAAAAATGAGGTAAGTAAACTGAAAATCACAGGGGAAGGCCTCCAAAGCAGAGTAACAGCTACTGAAGAAAGAATTAGTGATCTCAAAAGACGAGGTTCAGAGATTCTGTAGACAACACCAGAAAATGGAAAAAAAAGACTCACAATCAATGAACAGACTACCAGAGGAAATCGGGATGAAGCCAAAAGGAACAACATATGCATCATTGGGGTCCCAGAAGGGCAAGAAGAAAACCCTGATGAAGAAGAAACTGACAAAGCCATCTTTGCTGAGAAGTTCCCTGAACTGAAGAAGGATGCTCCCAGATACAGGAGGTTCAAGGATACCAGCTAAAAAGAAACCCCAATAAGAATACTCCAAGACACATCCTTATTAAAATGACAAAAACGATAGACAGAGATAGAATACTGAAAGCAGCAAGATCAAAGAAGGAAATCACATACAAAGGAGCATCCCTGAGATTTACAGCAGACTTCTCAGATGAAACACTCCAAGCCCGAAAACAATGGTGGGATATTGTGAAAAGACTCAATGAACTTCAGGCCTCACCAAGAATTCTTTACCCAGCTAGACTTACTTTCAGATACGAAGGAAAGATACACAACTTCATGGATAAACAACAACTCAGGAAATTCATAGACTCAAAACCAACTCTAAAAGAAGGATTGAAGGGTCTATTGTAAAATAAGACAACCCAAAACCACAACAAGTTTAAACAGAAAGATGGCACAAAATCCAATGACAATAATCTCTCTCAACGTAAATGGTCTAAATGCACCAGTTAAAGACACAGGGTAGCAAAATGGATTAAAAAACTGAATCCAACATTCTGGTGCCTACAAGAAACAGATCTGAATAACCAGAGCAAACACAGACTCAAAGTCAAAGGCTGGAAGACCATTTTCCACGCAAACAACACCTCCAAAAAGGGTGGGTGTGGCCATACTCGTGTCTGACAATATAGACTTCAGACTGAAAAAGGTTAAAAGGGACAATGAAGGCCATTTTTTAATAATTAAGGGGTATGTGTACCAGGAAAAAATCACACTACTAAACATATATGCGCCAAAAAGGGTCCAGCAAAATAATACCTAAAACAACAATTAATAGACCTCAAAGAAGACATTAACAGTAGCACAATAATAGTCGGAGACTTCAACACTGCCTTATCGACTATGGATAGATCGACGAGGCTGAAACTCACCAGGGAAATACTGGACCTGAAGGAAGAAATGGAAGAAAGAGAGCTGGTTGATATATACAGGGCTTTTCATCCAAAAAAAGCTGAATACACATTTTTTCCAGTGCACATAGATCATACTCCAAGATAGACCATATACTGAGCCACAAAGCATACCTCAACAAAATAAAAAAAGATTGAAATTGTGTCGACTATCTTTTCAGATCACGATGCATTGAAAATAGTAGTTAACCATACACAGAAGCAGGGAGCTAAACCAAACACCTGGAAACTAAACAGCTCACTGCTGAACAACAAATGGGTCATAGAAGAAATCAAACAGGAAATCCAAAGATTCCTAGAAACAAATGACAATGAAGATACAAACTATCAGAATTTGTGGGACACAGCAAAAGCTGTGTTAAGAGGAAAGTTCATAGCTCTGCAAGCATTCATCAGGAAAGAAGAAAGGGCCCACATAAATAACCTGACCTCACAGCTGAAAATATTAGAAAAAGACCAACAAAAGAAGCCCAACCGAGGCAGAAGGAAGGAAATAATAAAACTTAAGGAGGAAATCAACGAGCTGGAAACAAAAAAAAAAAAAAAACAATCCAAAAGATTAATGAAACCAAGAGCTAGTTCTTTGAAAAATTAAACAAGATCAACAAGCCACTGGCAAGATTTGTAAGGACAAGGAAAGAGAGAACCCAAATAAACAGAATCAGAAATGAAAATGGTGACATCACAACAGAAAAAACAGAAATCCAAAAGATCATCAGAGGTTACTTTGAGAACCTGTATGCCACAAAACATGAGAACCTAGAAGAAATGGATAAATTCCTGAAGTCCTATAACCTCCCACGATTGAAACAAGATGACCTCCAATACCTGATTAAGCCTATCACCATCGAGGAAATTGATACAGTAATCAAAGGTCTGCCCAAACACAAAAGCCCAGGTCCAGATGGGTTCACTAGCGAATTCTACCAAACCTAAAAGAGGACCTACTGCTAGTCCTGTTCAAGCTCTTCCAGGATATAGAAGAAACAGAAACACTCCCAAACAGTTTTTACAAGGCACATATCATCCTGATGCCCAAAGCAGGGAGAGACAACACAAAGAAGGAAAATTACAGACCAATCTCCTTGATGAACACAGATGCTAAGATCTTCAGCAAAATACTAGCAAACAGAATCCAAAGGCTCATCAAAAAGATCATACATCATGACCAAGTCGGATTCATCCTGGGAATGCAAGGATGGTTCAACATTCGCAAATCAATCAACATAATACATCATATCGATAAGAGAAAAAAAATAAAAGCCATATGGTCCTATTGGCAGATGCAGAAAAAGCATTTGACAAGATCCAGCACCCATTCATGATTAAAACCCTCCAGAAAAATGGGAATTGATGGAAGCTTCCTCAAGATAGTCAAAGCCATCTACCAAAAGCCCACAGTGAGTATCATTCTCAATGGGGAAAAATTGAAAGCCTTCCCCTTAAGATCAGGAACATGACAAGGTTGCCCTCTCTCACCTCTTTTATTCAATCTAGTACTGGGAGTACTCGTCATAGCAATCAGAGAAGAAAAGGACATTAAGGGCATCCAGACAGGCAAGGAAGAAATCAAGCTATCATTATTTGCAGATGACATGATATTATACCTAGAGAACCCTAAACTCTTGACCCAAAAACTCTTAGAAACAATAGAAATGTATAGTAGAGTAGCAGGGTACAAAATCAATACCCACAAGTCTGTGGCTTTCCTATACACAAATAACGAAAGAGAAGAAAGAGATATTAAGAAATCGATTCCATTCACCATTGTGCCACAGAAAGTCAAATACCTAGGAATCAGCTTAACCAAGTGTGTAAAGGACCTATACAAAGAGAACTACAAGACACTGCTTCAAGAAATAAAAGAGGACATGAGGAAATGGAAACACATTCCCTGCTCATGGATGGGGGAGAATTAACATTGTCAAGATGGTAATACTCCCTAGAGCTTTTCAATGCGGTTCCTATAAGGATACCTATGACATTCTTTAAAGAAATTGACCAAACACTCCTGAAATTCGTATGGAATAATAAACCCCCACGGATAGCTAAAGCAATCCTTGGGGAAAAAGAAGATGGGAGGCATCACCTTTCCCAACCTCAAACTGTACTACAAAGCAGCAGTAATTAAAACAGTGTGGTACTGGAATAAAAACAGACCTCTGGACCTATGGAATAGAGTTGAGTATCCTGACACCCACCCTCAAAGGCATGATCAGTTAATTTTTGATAAAGGTGCAAAGAGTCCAAACTGGAGTAAGGAAAGCCTCATCAACAAGTGGTGCTGGGAAAACTGGACAGCTACATGTAAAAAAAATGAATTTGGACCTGTGTCTAACACCTTGCACAAAAATCAGATCAAAATGGATTAAAGATCTCAATATCAGACCTGATTCCCTAAAGTACGTTGAAGAAAATATAGGAAAAGCCCTCCATGACATTGAAGCTAAAGACATCTTCAAAGGTGAAACACCATTAACAAAGCAACTAGAAGAAAATATAAACATATGGGACTACATGAAACTGGAGAGCTTCTGTACCTCGAAAGAAACAGTGACCAAGATAGAAAGACAGTCCATAGAATGGGAAAGAATATTCACCCAATACCCATCTGATAAGGGGTTAATATCCAGGATATATCAGGCACTGGCACAGCTATATAAGAAAAAAACAGCCAACCCCGTTAGAAAATGGGGGAGAAGAGATGAACAGAAACTTTGACAAGGAAGAAATTCAAATGGCCAAAAGGCATATGAAAAAAATGCTCATCATCACTAATCATCAGAGAGATGCAAATCAAAACAACAATGAGATATCACCTCACACCACAGAGACTGGCCCATATCCAAAAGGGTAAAAGCAACAAGTGCTGGCGTGGATGAGGGGAAAAAGGGGACTCTCATACACTGTTGGTGGGAATGTCAACTTGTACAACCTTTCTGGAAAACAATATGGACATTCCTCCAAAGACTAGAAATTGAGCTCCTTTTTGACCCAGCCATACCACTCCTGGGAATATACCCTGGGAATCCAAAAATACACAGCGGAAACACCATTCACACTTTTATTTTCATAGCAGCACTATTCACAATAGCCAGAACCTGGAAACAACCAGTATGCCCGAGAACTGATGACTGGATAAAGAAACTGTGGTACATCTACACAATGGAATACTATCACCCATTAGGAAAAATGAAGTTATGAAATTTGCCTATAAATGGATGGACATGGAAAGAATCATGTTGAGTGAAATTAGTCAGAAGGAAAGAGAGAGACATAGAATGACTGCATTTATTTATATGACATAAATATACCAGGTGATCTTACCAAAAAGTGGAAATTACCACAAGCATGTGGGAGTCAGAGGTTAGGTAAGATAGAGAAGGGAACATGTGTGAATAAATGTCAAAACGTTTGATACCAACATGAACTGAGCATTAAATACAGGCAAAAAAAATGCAAATGATGGCTTCTGAGTGTATGTAGTACAACCCACAATGTGTAGGAGAAGGAAGAGAGAGAGGGCGAGAGAGGGAGGAGATAAAGAACCTGCCATTTAGGCAGGCCATGGGAGGGGGAGGGAATTGGGGACATGGGTGGTGGGAGATGGGCACTGGTGGAGGGTGGGGTGCTGGAACACTGTGACCGGAAACCTCCAAACGTGAACAACATTGTATGTCTCACGGTGGTATAATAAAATGTTTAAAAAAAATGTAAGTACATTTTTGGGGCCTTGCTCATGCTGTCCAAGGCACACTTTGCTTGGTCAAGACCAGGGTCCTCATCCCCAAGACCACAGAGCCCCTACTTTACTGCAGACCCCCCTTGATCACTTGAAATCCCGTTATTCATCGATTTTGCTCAAGCAGACGCTAGTAACATTTTTCATTTGAACCTATCACATGCCTGTGTAGCCCAATGGCATCTGTTTGCTTCAGGTTGCTTCAGGTCTGCTTTATGTCATGCAAGCAGACCCCACAGTCATAAATAAAACAAATGAGATAAAGTTTTAAAGTGCCTGATATAGTACCTGACATAGAATACTGAGATATGTATTGATATAGAATACTGAGATATGTATCAGGTACCTGATATAGTACCTGATATGGAATACTGAGAATATGAGATAAAGTAACTGATATAGAATACTGGACAATTTCACTTCCTTTTTAAAAAGGTGGCTTAGCCTCATTGACCACATCGTCTTCAATCAACAGTTTTGTCTGACTGATGTAGCTGTCGTCCCCAAATTCCAAACAGGATCGGGCCACCGTCTCCTCGCGGTAACTACTTCCCGCAACGGGAGAGAAAAAGCTGCAAAGTTTAAGAAGAGAACTCCCAGAACGACCACCAACTGGGAACTCTTTGGCACAATTGCAGCAACATGGGAAGATACCATCATTGAGCGACATCGATGAAGAATACAACCGACTGGTTCAGCACCTCCATGATTGTGCGAAGAATACCGAGAGAGAGAGAAAGACACAAAAAGAATGCCTGTCTTCAGAAACTCTCAAGCTCATTCGCCAACATGGCAAGGCGCGGGCCCTCAGGAGAGCCAAATACTAATGTCCAAGCTTGCTAAACGGTGCAGAGATTGATCTCATTCGCCAATGTGGCAAGGCGCCGAGCCTCAGGAGACCAAATGCTAACATCCAAGCTTGATAAACGGTGCAGAGAAGCGATAAAAGAAGACCTCAAAGACAGAAGAGCAGAAATACTGGAAGATGCAGCAGGAGCCAGGAAAAGCATTCACACTGCCCGCCTGTCCTTTTGCCAACTATAAGACCAAGATGACTACCCTCCGACGCCCTGATGGATCTATCACATCTTCCAGAAAGGCAATGGAGAACATTATCCATGACTTCTACTCAAAACTCTTTGATAGCCACATCCACCTGCCCACATACCAAATTCCACAGGATGGAAATGTCCTTCCCAATGTTCTCCCTTCTGAAATCCGGCATGCCATCTCGTTGGTAAAGAAGGGAACAGCACCAGGCCCAGACAAAGTCAGACCCGAACACCTGAAGAATCTGCCATCGGTACTCATCAATACACTAGCTCGGCTCTTCACTTGCTACCTGTCTGAATGCAAGGTGCCCTCCCAATGGAAAACCAGCAGGACAGTTCTACTGTTCAAGAAGGGAGATTCACGACATCAGCAACTATCGCCCCATCTGCCTGTTGTCTGTCATCTACAAGCTGTTTACACGAGTCATCCTGAACAGGATTAGCAGAACACTAGATGAAGGACAACCATGCGAGCAAGCAGGCTTCCGGAAAGGATTCAGCACAATCGACCATATCCACACAGTAACCAAGCTCATCGAGGTTTTTAGGGAGTACAAGATGCCGCTCTGTCTCACGCTCATTGATTTACAGAAAGCCTTTGATTCTGTGGAGACTGAAGCAGTCATCGAAGCCCTAGCCAAACAGGGTGTTCAAACCCAATATATCAAGATCCTTCGTGAGCTGTATTACGGATACACCACCTGGATCTCACCATTCTACAAAGAAGTGATCATTAATGTGAAAAGAGGGGTTCGACAGGGTGATACCATCTCACCAAAACTGTACAGTGCCATCCTCGAGAACATCATGCAACAATTAGAATGGGAAGGATTGGGAGTGAAGATAGATGGTCAGCAACTACACCACCTCCCGCTCGCTGATGACGTTGTTCTAATAACACGAAACATTAGCCAAGCGGCACAAATGCTGACTGACTTTGACCAAGAATGTGGAAAGATAGGTCTACAGCTGAATCTAAAGAAAACTATGTTCATGAAGAATGAACTAGTTCCAGAGGTCCAGAGTGTTTGTTCACTCTCAATGGAACAAACATCTCTGAATGCAGCAGTTATGTGTACCTAGGTCGAGAAATCAGCATGATGAATGACCTAAAACCTGAGCTACGCAGGAGGAAGAGAGCGGCATGGAATGCCTTCAAAGGCATAGAAGAAATAGCTAAAAGGACAAAAGAACCTCCGGCTCCGGGCACATCTCTTTGACTCCACCGTTCTCCCTGCATTAACATACGCCTCAGAGACCTGGGCCCTAAGAAAGCAGGATGAGAATGCTATTCGGGTCTCCCAGAGAGGAATCGAAAGAGCTATGCTTGGAATATCACGCCTTACTCAAGTGAGAGAAGGAATCCGGAGTTCTGACCTCCGTCGCAATTCCAGAATCAGGGACGCTGTCTTGTTTGCCAAGGCATCGAAAATCAAATGGGCTGGACATGTAATGCGATTTGGAGACAGAGCGCTGGACTAGAGCCATTACCGACTGGATCCCACGGGATGTCAAAAGATCACGTGGCCGCCCACCTACAAGATGGTCAGACTTCCTTGTAAAGACCCTGAAGGAACGGTTTGAGGCTCTTCATATTCCTGAATCAACCAGATGCCTTTGGGCTACATTGGCACGTGATAGGGTCCAATGGAAATGTTACTGGCGTCCGCTCGAGCAAATCGATGAATAATGGGATTCAAGTGATCAAGTGATCAAGCCCTCATTGGGAGGTGGGGTTAGGGGTGTCCTTTCCTGGCATGCAAAGTATGGATTGCTGCTAAGTCTGATCTTCTGAATCACCTAAGGAGTCTTTTAGTATTCGACAGAGTGAGGCACAGTTCAGGTCTATGAATCAGCACTTCTGAGGTGAAGCCCAGAGATTTACTCTCTTGTTTGTTTTCTTTCATAGCTCCCACGAGGAGGTTCCAGTAATTATCCCAGACATCTAATTCCAGATGTCGCCTAAGGTTTCCTTCCTCATGATAACTTTTCAAGGATTAGTCATTTCAGAGAAGAATGTAGTTATTTCTCAGAGAGAGAGAGAAAGAGAGAGATAGAGAGAGACTGAAAGTGGGTGAAAGAAATAATCACACTCTCTAAAGTGGAAGACCCTCCTAACAGGAACCCATATAGAACATTCCTTGTCATGACTACTTGAGTAAGCCTGGGTTTACAAGTGATTGAGCTTAGGGGAAAGAAAAGCTTCAGAGCCCTCTGTATAAAAGGTTCTGAAACCCTTTCCTCATTCTTTTGGTTGCTCAGCCATTTCATTCCCTCTGTTAATTTTCAAGAATGCTAGCCATTTGGCAGGAACTATAGCCAGTACAGCAGGTAAGGTGTTTGCCTTGCACATGGTCTACCCAGGTTTGGTTTCAAATCCCATGCATGGTGCCCCCACACACAGCCAGGGGGTGATTCATGATGGCAGAGCCAGGAGTAAGCCCTGAATATTGCCAGTTGAGGCAAAGAAAAGAAAAGAAAGAAAGAAAGAAAGAAAGAAAGAAAGAAAGAAAGAAAGAAAGAAAAAGAAAGAAAGAAAGAAAAAGAAAAAGAAAGAAAGAAAGAAAGAAAGAAAGAAAGAAAGAAAGAAAGAAAAGAAAGAAAGAAAGAAAGAAAGAAAGAAAGAAAGAAAGAAAGAAAGAAAGAAAGAAAGAAAGAAAGAATGGAGGGAGGAAGGGAAGGAAGGGAAGGAAGGAGAGAAAGAATGGAGGGAGGGAGGAAGGGAGGGAGGAGAGAGGATGGAAGGAAGGAAGGAAAGAAGGAAGGAAGGTAGGAAGGAGGGAGGGGAGGAGGGAGAGGGAAGGAAGGAAGGGAGGGAGGGAGGAAGGGAGGGAGGGGAAAAATGAATGCTAGACAGTTGAATATTAAGGCATTTTTTTTTTGGCTGCCAGAAAATAAACATGATTGTACTTCCATTTTGTATGAAGCTTCTTGTGGATGCGAAAAAGTAACATGTAAGCACAGATCTTAGTTTGGAATCAGTGTTCTTTGTACCTCCCTTGCAGGTAGATATAGCTTCCATTTGCACTACAAAAATAAATGGGAGATAATGATTTGGTGCCTGTGAGGCATTTTCCTTTTCAGAGCGCCCACATCATAAATCCTTCTGTGGGTTATTGGAGGAGTTATGTGTCCTCCGGTGCTTGAAACTATAAATATATGTGTCCTAGCAAGCCTCCTGACAGAGACATCTCATCTGAATCTGCCTTAAAGGGTTCTTCTGAGGATGGGAAAAGAGACAGCATAAAATAAAAATATCAGAGGTTTGCTTGTGGAAGCACTTTTATCTTTATTAATTTTCAAAGACTGTTTCCTAGGAAGTGTCTCAGAATAATGTTTTGATTTTTTTTGGTATGTTTTTTTTTTGGTGGCCACACCAGGATATTCTCAGGGATTGTTTCTGGTCTCTGTTCTCAGGGATCATTACTGGTAGGCTCAGGGAGGCATATGAGGTACCAGGCATCGAACCTAGGTTAGCCATGTGCAAGGCAAATGCTCTACCTCCTGAATTACACATTGATTCCTCAAAATGATGTTTTTAACATGAAAAGATAACAGTATGTGAGACTGGAGAGACAGTGGATAGGGCATTTGCCTTACACGAGGCCTTACCAGGGTTTCATCCCTGGTACAGCATATAGTCCCTGGAGCCTTGCCAGGAATGATTCCTGAGCCAGGAATAAGCTTTTGAGCACAACTGGGCATGGACTTGGAACCAAAAGAAAAAAGGATAAAAACAAAAGAACAGTATGAGAGCTAAGAAGTAGATTCAATTTTCTGGAGCATGGAATTTGCAAGCATGAGGTCCGGTTTGATTGTATGGACACGGGCAGTGTATGGTTCCACTGTTGGGAGGTGACCTCTGAACAGAGAGCTGGAAGTAACTCCTGAGAACTGCCTCCTGTCAAGAATATGAAGTGGTTATTGAGCAGCTGTTTTGAAGTCTTCTACTGTTTATTTCCCTTCAAACCTGTGCAGTTCAATTTCTTCTCTGATATATTTAGCTCATGTCAACCCACACACCATTTTCTTTTCACTGACCAATAAAAGGCAGCTCTAACAGCTACACTGCTCACAAAGCTTTGGGACACTTTTCTTAATTCTCCTTCTTGATTTTTATTCTGCTCTGTGTTCACTCAGCTCCTGACCTGTGTTTTTTTCCTGCTAATAGCTTGATTTTTTGGTCCTGAGATTAAAGGATTCACTTTTCCCTACTCAGGCCTCAGAGTAAGGATTACACCATTGTTGCAGGGACACCTAAAAAGCCTGGGCCTCTGCATCTGCCCTGGATTGCCTCCTGCAGGTCACTTTGTAGATAGGGGGGTAGTTTAAATGTGGCAGTCTTATCTGACCATGTATTCAGTACTGGCTGGTATAAATATTCTCTCATGCTACCACAATCATAGTGGGACTAACTAGGATCTTACCAGCATATATGCCTGGCCACATTGGATCTCTAAGTGATTAACCCAGAGAGAAATGCTGTTTGCCTCTAAGCAAGCAAGCATGGCTCCCTGATAACTCAAAGGCAACTAAAATACAAAACTACTGTGAAGTAGACGAGACTCTTGTGAAGGCTTGGAGAAATATTTATACTGGCATTTAAAGTATTTGTCTTTGGTACAGAGACATGCCATCTCAGAAACCCCCTTCTCTACCCTATAAAGGCAATTCCAGGCAGATCTTGGCTCAAGACATTATGTGAGGTGCTGGGAGAAATTACCTGAGGGCATTTGACCCTCCCTGCCAGAGGAAGTTACATTTAGCTTATAGCTCCTCCCAGCTCTGCTAGGAGGTTTTTAATTAGCTCTGGGTCCTTGTAAACAGCCCGATGGTCTCCTGAAGTTGATACATTTCTATAGAGCTATTTTCCTGTTTTCATCTCCAGATAGCCCAGCCCAGAATGGGCCGGGCTGGGGAGTTTGGGCAGAGTTCTAGCTATAAAATAAGCTGCAAGAAGAAAGAAGCCCCTCCTTCTTTTTTCCCTTTTTGCCATTTTGGCTTCCCTTGGCATTTTGCTTCTCCGCCCTCTCCATTCTCTATTGAGCTTCAACACGTGGTGGCAGCCATCTTGGCCTACACCTGGTCGGGCCTTATTGGGAACCCAGAGTCCGGAGGTTTTCCCCTGCTCTTGGATTGTAAATTGGAACATGTGATAGTTAAGCCCTTTTCAAACTGCATCAGATTCCTGAGTCTTCATCCATTCCCCGCCGGCTCGGAGGTAGAAGAGAACTCTTTTCCCAGCACTGTTGGGGGACCCGCGCGCGTCCCACACACCCCATGTTCAGGGTTAGTGCTGTCCTGACTAATTTTGACTAATAGTAAATTAAGAGTTTTCATCAGTTGTACAGTTCTAAATGAATCTGTTTGAATTTTGTAAATGTTCATATATATATTTTTAGATCCTCACATATATCCTTATGGTGATGCCATTCTTAGGCTATTTTTTAAATATTCAATTTCAAAAGAATGCTTTCTGAACACAATATCTTATTGTGTTTAGAACTAAGAACTCAGTTGGTGTTTGCTGAACAAATCAATTACAAGTATGTACAAAGAAAATAAACCTTGATTTATAAGAATAATGTTTGAGTCAAAAGAACATTTTCAGTTCCCTTATTTATAACTCTTTAAAATTAGTACTCCTTGACACCAATGCTGAGGATTTTGTCTGCTTGGGAGGTTATAAGATTTGTGTACAGAGCGAAGTTTCCACATAGGCCATTTGAGTTTTCATGGCAGACTTTCTCGAAGTATATGGCTTCTCACAATGAATTCCTTAAAATGTGTAATGTTTCATTAGCAGAAATGCTTGATGGTGTTTTTAAATATTACAATATTTTTTAGGATGATATTACTCTAAGCTGCCAGGAAATAGGGTCACTTTGAAACTGTTGACTATAGATAGAGTCATTTGATTTTACTTTTTATAAAAACTATCTAAGATAGAAAATACTCTCCATAGAAATATGTAAAACTGGGAGCCAGAGCGATAGCCCAGCTGGTAGGGCATTTGCCTTGCATGTGGCCGGCCCATGCGGGCCAGGGTTCAATCCCCCGCATCCCATATGGTCACCCGAGCACCGCCAGGAGTAATTCCTGAGTGCAGAGCCAGGAGAAACCCCTGAGCATTGCCGGGTGTGACCCAAAAAAGCAAAAAAAAAAAAAAAAAAGAAAGAAATATGTAAAACTTGGTGCAAGTATCCCAGTGGAAGCACACCAGGTTGGATGGGAATGCAACATAGAAGCCAACTAATCTTGATTAACAAGATTATTAACACAGAAGGCTTAACTTGCTAAAAAGAAGCTTAGTAAACCCTCAGTCAAGGGATTAATGCCCTCAAGGTGAGATAAAACAATTTTTACAAATTTTCTTTGATCATTCCATTAGCAATTTAGTGATAAGGCCTGCTATGGAGCAGGGGTGTTTGGGAAAATGAAGACACTGGTGAAGGGGGGTAAAAGAGTTGGTGAGGTTGGTGTTGGAATATTGAGGCCTATAATAAGTTGTCTGAATAACTTTGCAAATCACCATGTTGAGTAAAGTGGGGGATATAGGTAACTTATAAAATTATATTGAGTAACTTATTCGAGGAACCAAGGTGGAAGATATTTTACTGTCCTGATAATTTTATGATTCATGGGGTTTAGTTGGTTCCTCAAATATTTTATTCATTATGTCATCAATCCTATCAATTTCTCTAATTTAATAACTTTAACAGATGTGGGTCAGATAGCAATAAAAAATGCAGTCCCTATTTTTGAGGAACAAACAGCTGCTTTGGGAATGATAGATAAATTACATTTGTGAACAGTGATTATAATATTTAGTGAATTACTGAGAAAAGGCCAGTAGCACTACAAAAAATCATCTATTGGAGAGAAGACTAAGACACAGTGACTAAGACACACAAGGAAAGTGACATTGATATAGGGAATAAATCAACAAGATTTTTCAGGTAAAGTTCAGCTAGTAAATACTTTTAATCTGTAGTCAATTTCAATGCCATATTTTGTGATGTGAAAGCAGTCATGGAAGACAATGACTATATTCTAATAAAAATTTAACAAGAATGACTGTTAGAAAAAAATAGCTGTTTCAGAAAGCTTTACTCACAAATATAGGTGAGAACAGAAGACAAATTTTGATCCTTGAGTCATAGTTTACTGACCTCTGATCTAGGTGAAGGATGAGTAAGGTATTTTAAGTACAGGGAATAGCATGATAAAATATCAGAAGCCACAGAGTCAATATAAGTATATCCCAGGGTAATAGCACCATGAAGACAGCCGGAATAAGAAATGTTGGAAAGGAGTCAAATGAGAATGACTAAAATTATGTAGGGGAAATGCCTTATAGGTCAACTTAAGGATTTGGAATTTACCTCTTGGCGAGTCAGAAAAGGAGCTCCTGCCTTACTAATATAAATTGTTTTCCTTTAATATCAGTAGTGGAGTGTCTAGTGAAATAAAAGTACAAGTGACTAAAGAAATCTTATTTTAGCATTTTAATAATTATCAGTAGCTAGATTGTTACATATTTTTATAATCTTTATTGTTCGATTGTACACTAATTGTTTCTTACACAGCAAGTAGACAAAAAATCCTGACAAAGGTATTATACATATACATCAATGATATGTCCCCTCAGCCAAATCTGTCTTCAACCAGCAACTTGTTTTTACTGTTTGCCTAGAAGTAATGGACTATTTCAGAGAAAATTACTCTCTATAATGACTTTTCTATAGAAATTAGAAAAAAAACATCTGCTAGAGAAAGCAACATTTAGATGAAATGCTAAAATGAGTCTACTATAGAGATGAAAAATTACCTTGTAGCATAGGAGTTTTTATAAAATGACAATTTCTCTTGAAGAAATCTTAAAAAAAGAATTCTGTAGGAAAATAAATATGTCTAAAATCAGCTCTGAAAACCTGTAGTTGTAAGACAACCATAAACTCTTTATTTTGCCCAGAAATTTGCTGAACCTAATAGCAAGAACTTACAGAGATTTAATATCTGAGAATATAAATATATGAAAGTATAATTATTAAAATAATACAAAGATGTTAAAATTCGTTTTTTTTTTTTTTTTGCTTTTTTTGGGTCACACCCAGCGATGCTCAGGGGTTTCTCCTGGCTCTGCACTCAGGAATTACTCCTGGCGGTGCTCGGGGACCATATGGGATGCTGGGGATCGAACCCGGCCGGCATGGGCTGGCCGCGTGCAAGGCAAATGCCCTACTGCTGGGCTATCGCTCCCGACCCAAAAATGTTAAAATTCTTAAATCATAAAATTATTTAAATGTTGCATTTTAATCTCAACCTTAATATTAAGAAATCAATTACTAATCAATCTAAATTACAATATTCAAACACTAAAATGAGAGAAAGGGGTAATATTGTTATAGTTTTATGATTTAATAGTTTAATAAAATATTAATGCTTTTTAAATGATCAAATATAATCCTCTTACTTTAGGAAATATTTTCCTTATAGATTTCCTAAAGTGAGAATAAAATGACTGCTTTGCAGATGTCAGTCAAAGAAGAGCTCATAAGTGTCTAGTAGCAGTGTTGGGGAACGCTGCCGGGGTCCCAAATAGTGCTGGGAAGCGAAGTTCCCTTTTACCTGCGAAGCTGGCGGGGAATGGATGAAAACTCAGGAATCTGGCACAGGTTTTAAAGTGCTTTACTTATCACAGGTTCAGGCATACAAATCAGCAATAGGAAAAACCCTGTGCTTAGGATTCCGGCTAGAACCCCAGCCATGTGAGGGCCAAGATGGTAGCCACCACGCATTAAGGACCTGTAAAGAGGAGACAAAGACAACACTGCCAAGAAGAGTGCAAGCCCCAAAAAGAGAGCCAAAAAAAGAGAGAGAGCCAGAGAGGAAGCAGCCTAGTTTTTTTAAATACCCCTGCAACTCAGACTTCCCACTATTATGGGAAGTAGGGATGGTCAAATGCCTCAGGTAATTTCTCCCAGCACCTCACCTAGGCCCTTTTAGATGCTAATGTCTTGAGCCAAGATCTGCCTGGAAATGCCTTTATAGGGTAGAAAAGGGGGTCTCTGAGATGGCATGCCTCTGTACCAAAGACTATACTCTTGCCAGTTAAATATTTCTCCAAGCCTTCACAAGAGTCTCGTCTACTTCACAGTAGTTTTGTATTTTAGTTACCTTTGAGTTATCAGGGAGCAATGCTTGCTTGGAGACAAACAGCATTTCTCTCTGGGCTAATTACTTAGAGATCCAACTTGGCCAGGAAAATATGCTGGTAAGATCTAGCTAGTCCCACGATGATTGTGGTAGCATGAGAGAATATTTATACCAGCCAGTACAGAATACATGGTCAGATAAACTGCCACATTTAAACTACCCTCCTATCTACAAAGTGATCTGCAGGAGGCAATCCAGGGCAGATGCAGAGGCTTTTAGGCTTTTAGGTGTCCTACAACATAGCAGAGTGTCTGTGGTCTGAGTGAAAAGACTCAGCTCCATCTGAAGGGCCACCAGTTTGGGCCCTCTCTCAGGCCAGAATATATTGATTCTTTGGTTGCAATGAAGAGGCATCATGTGGCAGCAGGAAGTTCATTCATAGAAGTGGAAGCTTTGGGAATTACTAGACTCTGTTCAGGTATGACTGGCCAACTGCTTGGGAGGTACATGTATGTGTTGGGCATGGGAGGAGTGTTCTGATCTGTTCTAATTATCTCCGGTAATAGATTAAGGAACCAATGTGTTGCTTTATAATAAACTTTTCTTTCTTGACATTGTGATGCAGGTGGGAGGCTTATGTGAGGCGGAAGGAGAAAGAGATGGTCTCTTTCTCTCCAGCCGCCTCTGCCACCCAGGACCCGCTAGGCAGGCTTAGGACTCACAAAGACTGCTATGAGCCCCTGCATGGCGTGGATCTGAGCCCTACCAGCCCCATGAGGTGGCCGCCAGGCCATACCTGATGTCCATTTGATCTCTAGGCACGGGAGTTGATCCCAACCACCCGAGATTTCTCCGGGAGCCACAGACTCAGCATGGAGTGAGGAATTGCTCTTTGTAGGAAAGGAAAGTCAGTCCTAGGCCTTATCCAGGGGTTTCCTCAGGGTTCTTGTCTTCCTCACAGAAAAAGAAAAAGGAGTCGACTAGCAGTCAAGTTTTGGAGATTTTATTAAGGACATTTTAGGACAGGGAAGGAGTAGGGAAAGAGAGAGAGTAACAAGCTCAAGGGAAAATGTGGGCTGCTCCAGAGGCTTAGAGTGAGCAAGCCCTGACTGATTTCCAAAGGGGCCTTTTATCCCTTTGGGTTGGAATGCTCTGGAATCTTCTGCTGGGCCATCAAAGGTTGATGAGGACTAAAGGCTGTACAGGAGGACCCAGCGTCCTCAAGGGTCCATTGTTGGTTAATGGGTCTTATCAATTCTTCATTCCTGGTTCCAAAAGGTGGCAGCCTAATGCAACAGTTTATTGCCATGAAGCCCCACCCCCACCTCCCCCCCACCCTGTGGCCTGCCTGCATCAATTGGACAGAGATCAGAAGAATTTTCAGTAAGGTCCAAAGAACAGCCATAGATCTCAATAAAGGGACATGGGAGAGAGGCGTAGTGGCAAAAGACAAAAAAATACTGCATAAATACCAAAAAACAAAGTCTTAGTAAAGAGCACCAATAATATCTCTTTCATTATAAGCAAGTTTTTTATTAGAAAGCCCAACGATATTAACACCAAATGCCAAAGACAAAGATGACTTGAAAACATTATTTTCCCTAATCTCCATTATAAAATATTTTTTAAAAACCATTTCAAGTAAGTGTCATCAGGGTCTTTGTTTCCCTTTTGAAGGAGGCAATTTTCCTGGTGTTTACCTTTGAATGAGGAAAAATGTGAACGTTAGGTCAATATATGATACTAAATCAAAATAAAGTGTCTTCGTGTTGGAAATGTCCTTCAAATATTGTGGGACACTTACTTGTCAAGCAGTAGGTGACCTCAGTGACTTTCAAGCAAAACTGTGACAGAAGAGTCCACACTTGCAGAATGACCCTGGACCAATGGACTTCAGACAGATCAGAAGGAGATTACAATCATTCGGTGAACAGCTTATTAACTAGACTGTTGTCACGCTTACACCAGCCTATTGATTTATAAGCATGCTCAGTGATGGACTTGTCCTTGATATGATACAAAAATTAATTTGTCATCTGTTGTATTTTTGTTTGTCTCTTTGCTATTACCATGCAATTTTTTCTTTTTAAAAAGTACCTGTGTTTGCTGGTTAACCTACAAGTCAAGGTTTCTAGACAAAAAAATGAAGCAGGGCTAATTAAATGCTCGCTTCAATAATTGAAATCTAGACCAGAGTGACACAATAGTTGATATTGATCATTCTAATTAGGAGTGAAATGATTTTTAGCATTAAAATAACAAAATCAACTCTTAAACCCAAACCCACCAATACCACCATCACCAACACTCTAATATTAATTGACAGTAATGAGGAGGAATTTTTATATATGTGATTATTCTCAAAGTCTGTTCTGTTATATCATGTATACTAATACTACTCTCATTAATTTTTTTAATAATCCAGGCAATTAAATAAACGCTTTTTAATGTATCAATGGGTAATCTTACAATGAGTTATTGCCACAGCTTTTAGAATATGATGATTTGCTATGAACAGAAGCTAAGTGTATCACCAAGTTTTCAAAGACATCAGAATAGTGAGCATTAGGTTTCCTTACTTTATCCAGCATGGGTAATCCCATTCTTTTACACTTCTCCATTCTGCAAACCCACTATGTATGCCTGTATCAAGCCATGAAGGCTCCACCACAGGGTGGAGCTCTGGTTGTTCCTTTAGTGAACTAGCCAGTGTTTTCTAGCCAGGAAAACTGATCAAAACATGAAGTTAAAACAACCCAGATTTTGTTGGTTCTATCGGGGGTCGGGGGGGGGGGGGGGAGAACCTCTAGTGAGTTCTCTTCATTCTCCTCCTCCTGTTTCAGAGTTTTCAGGTGCTGCTACCAGGACCCAATAGTGAAGACCAGGCCAGCCTGTCTGATTCTGAGCAATAGAGGACTGGTTTAAAGAGATTCCTAATGTATTCTCTGAATACTCACCACTTTGCCCACTTAAAACCTCTACCAGCCTCTCCTTAAATGAATCACTTGTGTTTTTCCAGCACTCCCCAGCTTCCTGAGCAATGGCTCACTTACTTGCTCTAAACAACTTGAAATAAAATGCACTAAAGCAATAAAGACAAGGTCTAATGGATAAAGTCATTTCAATTCTCACTCCAAATCTGCACAAAGCACACAGTTCTAGGTAGGGATTACTCTGGAGTAGTAATGCCTCTGCCCCCTGGGAGCTGATTTCTCCTGAGAGTCAGGTGTGTTAAGGTAGAGAATTCCCAGCTCTGTATGCACAGAGAAAGAATGGCAATTTTAATAGATATTTTACAGGAAGTAGGATATATTTTAGCTAATCTTATAAAGAAAAAGACTTCTCAAGAGTATTATTAATTTTTAATTAAAATAATTTGTATTGAGGCGTTGTGTGGAAAGGGCCACTGTCAAAAATAGTTTTTAAATGAACTGGTTGAATGTGTTTTCTGATTCCTCACAAGTTGTAACAAATATTTCAGTTGCCTTGACTCTTTTTTAACTTTTTTCTTACTGATTACAGTGAGATACATAAATACAAAGTTGTTCATGATTGGGTTTCAGTCATATAATGTTCTAACACCCGTCCCTTCACTAGTTAGGATAGGGCAGTTCAGATAGAAAAGAAACCAGTAAGGCAATAATAATTGGAAATGATCGTTTTGCAAAGGAACTGAGTGTTGAAAGTAGGGAAAAACTTGGCGAATTTTCAGTATCTATATTGCAAATCATAAGATCCAGAAGGAAAAGAGAAATAGAAATAGAGAGGGAAAGATAAGTGAGAGAGACAGAGGAGAGAGGAGAAAGAGAGGCAGAGAGAGAGAGACAAAGAGAGAAAGAGAGAGAAAGGAATAAGTGCCTGCCATAGATAATAGATAGCGGTGGGGTAGGGAGGGAGGGAATCTGGGGACATCGGTGGTGGAATATGTTCGGGTGAAGGGACACGTATTATTAATTTTAAGATAGCTATTTTCTCTAGGGTTGAGATCTACTGAATTTCTATTGCAGTGTAACAGATAGCCATTAGCCAAGTAACTTAAAAACGTTTTGGAATTCAGAGTCAGGGCATGGCATATTGGAGTGTTCCGTGCAGTCAGAGTATAATGTGGTGGAAGTCAGGATGTTGTTGGACTGAATTCCCCTCTGGACACTCTGAAGAAAAGATATCTGCTTCCAGGTTTCATGGTTTTGGGCAAGATTCGTGTCTTTTGGTTATAGGACTGAGGTCCATGTTTTTCTACCAGCTGTCAAACAATCCTTTGCTAGAGATTATGCTCAGCTCCTTGCCATGTGGTCCTCAGGCAATTCACAGCATGCTTTTACTTCCTCTAGAACAGGCAGACCTTGTCTTTTGAGTTTTTCCTGAGACCAGAGAGAAAAAAAAATCTCTCAATTTTTAATGGGCTTCCATGTGAGAGGTCAATTTCATCAATCTAGTCCCACCATCTTAAGATTTCTTGATAGAAATTTTTGTGTTGTTTGTCCATAACCAATGGTGATGACAGTGGGGAAACATTCATGGCGGGGCTTGGGAGACCATGTTCGGGCATGGACCCAGGACTCCTACAGGTAAAACACGTGCTCCTGTCTGTGGCACTATCTCCTGGCCCCTGAGATGGGGTTTTAATCAATCCATCTGCAGAATCTGTTCTGTTGCTGTGCTTGATCAGTACTTGACTGGGGAAAGGTGTGTGTGTGCTGGGGGGAAACCTGCCATCTCAAATCTTTGCTTCCGCTTAAGTCTACTCCCCTTCCTCTATTCCCTTATCAACTGGTAGAATTCAGAGTAATCGCCCTAATGTGCTCTTTCTGAGGATGAGTTAGAGGCATAGCCTTTAAGCAGCCTCCTGTGCTGAATCAGGGATACAAAGTTAGAACTGGAAAAGCCATTAGAAGTTGAGTCCAAGCCAGCTTAGGCCATGAGAGACAGCTGCAGAAAGGAGCCTGAGTCACACCAATGGGCAGTCTTGGTTCTGGCCAAAGTCTTCTGAATTCCACGTTAGTCCCTGCGGCTCCTTGTTGAGTTCTATTCACCAGGCTGCAGGAAAGCGAAGGAAAGAGGAACACTTGAGTGTGATTTTAATGCTTATAACTATGCTTTGTTTAAACAACTGTCATTTATTATGAAATGTTACTGTCTTTTACATGTTGTGGGAGAAGGTAAGGCATAGTATAGTGAATTTACAGAAATGCAAATTATTCTATTATTTACTTATTAGTTACTTTGGATGAATGCAGTTTTTGGTTTCCAGGCCAGACTTGGTTGATCAAGATGAACATTCTGTTCTTCACAATGTCAGGACAATTTTTCAGAAGACAAAAAAAAAAAATACTCTAAAATGGAAATGCCAGGAACCAACTTATTTAAGTGCTTAGACCACATTTACTAATTTTTTGTGGTATTAGCCACTACTTTTATGATGAAAGCTCATTGTCTTTAAAATGTTTAAATATTTTATGGTCTCTCTCCCAGTTTGCTCTGTATCATGTAGTGATGAAGAAATTTAGGCATAGAATTAGCAGTAGGGAAAAGAAAATGGATAAAATATAAAAGCCATCATTTAGTGACTGTCACTTTGTGCAATTAGGTACTCTGGTAGATTTTCTCTAATTTACTTATCAATCTGCAAGGTAGATAGTCTCTTTTACTCCATATGTGACTAAAAAGTCTCAGACAGATTTCATAACATGGCCACAGTCAGAAATCCTGGCCGCATCAAGTTTTTGATCTAAGGACTCTAAGTTTTCAGAGCCTAAATTTTCAGGCTAATTTGGCTCTCTATTAGGGTATGACCTTTTCTAACCATGAGCTTATCATTTTATTACTGCAAAGAATAATGATTTCCCTCAGAGATGAGAGAGCAACCGCAGCCTGGAAACTACATTTGGTCTAGCTAGGAAGAGGGTCTAGACTTGGCCGCAGAAATTGTGAGAATGTTGCGTGCGCTACTTTTTAAATCCTCTGAGCCTCAGTTTCCTTTATTATAAAATTGTTAGGATAAAATGAGTGCCACTAGAGACCACTGACTCCCTTACCTTGATTTTAACTCACCTTCTTTTACATTTTGATCACTTGAACGCTTTCTCCATCCCTCATTTTCTTTCTGATATTTGTGTTTCCTATAACCTCCTCTGCTAACAGCAACAGTTTTTTTTGCTTCCGTCAATGATCCCACACTATTACTGACAGACTCATGCTAAGTTAATTATCTCTAGAATTACTGCTTACTTCTATAGCATTCACATTTTTATTTGAATTTCAAAAATCTTTATGAGCAAGTCACTATTTTTTTTCTCCATGTTTCAACAAGAGTAAAAATACTTTGAGTAAAATGTGTCTCATGCTCTAGTGACTAAGCTAGCTGGGTAACCTAGAGACATTTTGAAGACCTTCTGAGCAGTCACGTTGTTAAGCAGTGGTGGGTAGAGAATTTAAAAGCACTTGAATGCCCAATATCTTTACCACAAAGACCAATGTGATGTTTATTAGATTTTTCTTATCCAGTGTTTACTTTAATAGAAAACAGTCTTTTAATATGATGTGCATAAGTGAAATGGTCATTCCGGGAAGACGCACACTGCTTATTCTGATTCTCGTGTTTCCGGGCACACAGGCACACATTCCTGTATGTGTACCTAGATCTTCAAAATGGATAGGAAAAGATCCAATGCTGGAATTTCATTTCTTCAACAGGCCTTATATGGATTTTGTTCATTCATAGGCATTTTGCTAGTTTCTCTAGATGAAAAGATGATTAAGACACAATCACTGTCCAGGGCTCTGTGAGGAATAGTGGGGAATGCATTGATTTTCCTATTTCTCGTTTTCTGCTGGGATATGGAAGGAAAAGGGTAAGCACTCAGTCTTCTTAATAGGATGCACCTTTCTGTTTGTTTTGGGGCCACACCAACTGCTCTCAGGGCTTACTCCTGGCTTGGGGCTCAGGGATCATTCTTGGCTGGACTCTGGGGAGCATATAAGTGCCAGGGATTGAACCTAGGTCACACACATGCAAAGGGTGTGCCCTTCCCCTGTAGTATGTCCAGCCTCTGAAGAGGATACTTTGAAGGGCTCTGTATCCTCTTCTGTATTTCAGTGAATGCCATGCAGGCAGGGTCCTCAGACTAATTTTTGCCTAATGGCTGCCCAATTTGGAAGAAACAGTTTTTCTTTGAAATGTAAAGATTTGACTTTGTGACCTGAAACAGAAAGAGAACAGGGAGGAAGCATAGGGAATAAACTTCCCTGAGGCATTGAGAAAAGTGGCTGATTATTTTTATTACTTATTTTTGGGTTTTTACAGTGCTGGTCTCAAGCAAACTCTCTTCTCATGGATGTGCTTTAAACACCGATCCATCACCCCCAGATCTGAAGGTGATAGTTTTTTTTTTTGTTTTGGGGCCATACCCAGAGTGCTTAGGGCTTACTCCCGACTCTGTGCTCAGGGATCACTCCTGGCTGCATTCTGGGAACCATATGGGGTTTCAGATGGGGCCCAGGTTGGCTGTGTGTAAAGCAGGTAATATTCCTGCTGCACTGTAACTCTGGCCCGATGACGATTATTTGTATTGATAAAACTTAATGCCTGGACCAAAGGAAATGATAGTATAGACATAAGGTGTTTGCTTTGTTTTCATCCAACCCCCAGTATTGAGTAGAGAGCCAGGAGTAAGCACTAAGCACCGCTGGGTGCAACACAATACTTTCTTGCGAAGTGAGCTATCAATTCTGAAAACGAGTGGCCTGAAACAGGTCAATGGAAGATGGATTCCATCTCTGATCCAATGAAGTGATAAGCTAGTGTGTATGTATTCATACGTGTGCTGCGCACAGGCACAATACATGTGTATGCTGCATTCATGTGTGTGTTGCACCACGACCGCATACATGTGAATTTGTGTACTTGTGCACCTGCACTATGATTGGAATCCAGCAGACTGTTTCTGTTGATGCCGTACATGGAGATGCATTTGCTTGTAATCCCGAATGGATAGAGACTGAAAAATAGCTGAAAAAATGTCAAGGGCCCATAGGAATAGAAATGGCACATGTTTTTAAGACAAAGAATAGTTTCTAAGATGAAGAATATTTTTGATGCTTTATGATTCCAAAAATACATTGTAAGGATGGTTATTTTAGCCTTTCGAGCTTGTGAAGGAGTGGGACGGAGGAAAGGGTTTTATTTTCTGTTATAATCTATGCTTTATATAATGCCGTTTGCTGCCTCTCCTCATGCCCCCTGCTTGCCAGAGAAATTGCTTCTTTTGTCTGAACTTGTTTACAACAGATGCCTTATTACAGCCTGGGTTTTAATTGTCCTTATCAACACTGAAAACAAAATGAGGGGAGAAAACAAAAACAACAACAAACAATATAGATCAACATTTTAAACAGAGCTGGAGGACATGATAAATATGTTTCAAAATGATGTTAGTTGATAAGGAGGTTGGAAGCCTGGTCTTTTCCTGAAGGGGTTAAGTCCCCAGGGACAGGGATAATTATGACTATTTGTGTTTGTGCACAAATAGAACTCTAAGGAGCGGTTGTCTTTCTTCCTGGCATATGATTTTTTTTTTAGTCAAGAGAGATTCTGCTAAAATTCTGCCTTACATTTATTTCTAAAACCAGTTTTAGTCCTTTTTCTTTCACCCAAAACCAAAATGTTGTATTTCAGGTACTGGTTTAATAATGATGAAATTTCAGATGTAGAATGCACTGTACCTTTACTGTTTTCATCTGCTCTTAGTGTTGAGATGCTGTGTTAGAAGAGAGAGCATAAAAACCCCTTTATGTTAACCGCCAATTAAGTAAACAAAAGCAGTAAGTGTGAATTTAAAGGCAGAAACCGGTAGACTGGGCTGGCATCTGTGTGAGCAGTCTCTGGTTTTCAGAGGCCAACTACATATGACTGGAAGGGTCTTTCCCAAGCTCCACACAGTTGTGCTGCAGGCTCAGGCCACAGCGCTGTTGTGGCATGCTCCTGCTTTCTGGCTAAGAAGTGCTTCTCTCAGCCACTTCATCAGTTCTCAAACAACTGCTAATTAGAAAAATACCAAACACCTAGCTCCACTTCACCTTTACTGTGCGATATGCAGTGTGGCTTTAAAGCATTTGGCAGTAAGTTTATACTTTTTCTAAAATCAATACATTGAGTAAAGGGGCACACTGGAAAGCTTGGCAGCCTTGGCCACCAACAGGCACCTGTTTCCACCTTGTGAAGCCTATAGTACATTGATATTAAAGTTAAATTCATAGTAAAGCAGGAACACGTCTTGACCAGCTGGCACATAGTTGAAGAGACACAGTGTGTGCTGGGGGATAGACACTTGGGACCTTAAAATCCTGATTATACTTAGTTAAAAGGTGTGGAATTGGTAATGGGAAGAAGGTCAGGAGGGCTCTGATGCAGTGCTGAGACTGGTTTTACAGCAAAGTGGTTGTTGGGAACTTTTGATTATGATGCAAGCTTGAAAAGGAAAGCAGGATAAACTTCATACAAAGAGCAGGGTGCGCAATTTAAAGGCCAAAGCTTAGATGACTTCCACAGCAAGAAAACTGTCCTAAAGGCAGGGGTAGAAGAAGGAGTCATTGGAAATAACTAACCATCAACAAAATTGTGGACAATTTATGGCTTTCTAGATGAGATGAAATGCTCCCTATGGGGGTGTTGATTTATGGTTGTAGGTGAATTGTAAACTGCAGGGATGTGAAGGAATAGCACTGTTAAGTTAAATGGGAATAAGATAAAAATGAGGTCACTGCAAGCAGGAAAGAAACTTCCCAATAAGAGCTAGGACTCAGGTTTTCCTTCTAACATCCTCTCAGGGTAATCACTGTCTTCATGAAGTCAGTGGTCCCCATGGGTGGCCACTGTGCGAGTTGGAAAGGAGAGAGATGGTCACTTTCTCCGATTGAACTCTGCCAACCTGGGACTGGCTGGGAAGGTTAGGACCGATGAAGTCTGAGGGTGAGCCCCTGCACTGCACAGCCCAGAGCCCTACCACCAAGTGATCATCAAGCCACACCTAACATCACCTTTGTCTTCTCAACACAGGAGTTGATCCCCATCACCCCATCTCTCGGTAGCTGCAGGCTCAGGTTGGAGGGAGGAATTGCTCTTTGTAGGACAGGAAAGACAGGCCTAGGCCTTACCCAAAGTTTTCAGGTCTTTTTCCTATCTCACAGAAAAGAACTTCCTTTATTTCAGGAACTTCCTTTATTTCAGGAAGAGATGAGAAGTCAAGAAAAAACAGATTTTATTTGGACTTTTGGAGGAAGGGGAAGGAAGGAAAGAAAAGTGGAGTAGCACGCTCAAGAGAGAATGTGGGCTTCACCAAAGGTTGAGAGTACCCAGTACACATCTAAAGAGGGAGCTGTGAGCACCTCATGTGCTTGACCACATGGTCTCAGGCAAAATATACGAGAACTTCCTTTGTTCAAGGTGGCTTTTTATAGGGTTCCTCCAAGCTCCTCAGGTGAAACTTCTAACTAGGAAAGAGTCCATTGGTAGAGTGGTTTCCAGGTGTTGGAAGTAGCCAATTGTCCTCTTTGAAATTCCTTTCCTGGCCCTTTCCTGCTGGAGCTTCTGTTGGAGGGGTTCTGGCCTTCTCTGGTCTGTTGGCACCAGGTGATAATCCTATCAGGCCCTTAGCTCCCAAGGTGAACTCTTTGCAGCCTTGAGCTATTGGTTTTATAACTACCTAAGAATTCCATTGCCATGGGGCCCTTCTTTGTCTCCCTGCCTACATCCTTCTCCTTGTGTGGAATTTGGGCAGCTGGAATCACACTGGTTAAGCACAGAAACTACCCTTCTAGTGGTGATGTGAAATGATACCTTATGTGAACACAGAGCAAGGAGTCATTCATGTGACTAAATCTGGAGCTGGAGGAATTTACAAATGATCTCATTAAACTCTCACAGATATGAGAAGCATGCTAAAAGGTGAAAAGACTTAGCTAAAATCTGAACTAAGCAGTGGTAGACCCCATGGAGCCAGGAGTCTTATGAAGGTTGTTTCTCTCTCTTCCTTGCTCCTTTTAAATGTTTCTTTTCCTCTAACACAGAGACTTTAACAATTTTAGTTATCAGTGAAATCAGTTCATTTTTTAAGACACTATCTAGACACTAGCAGAAATGGCTCTTCACTTTTTTCACCCTGCCTGCAGTTTCTATCCATTGCATCACTGTATTAGGAAGCGGTAATTTCACACGGGAATGATTCCATACACTCTGTGGTTTTAACAATTGGTCAAACCAATGGCTGTTGAAGAAAACCTGATCCAGCGGGTAATTCTATAGTAATAGGATCAACCAATCTCCAAACTTATTAAAATTTAACTTTGAGACATGAAACCATAGCTTCTTACCAGCAAATTTGCTCTATATTCATTATTGAATATAAGAGGTGGCCAAGTGCCAAGCTGTGTGTTATATCAATCTTCCTCAAGTGAAACTTCTAACTAGGAAAGAGTTATATGGTAGCCATGTGTTATAGCAAGAGATCACTTCCTCTCACCATTTGACAGAGTGTGCAGTCTAGTTGGGAGAGAGCCGTAGCATGTAAACCACCAATGCACTACATAGTCATAAATGCTATGTGCTGATCTGCTGTTTCTGGTATTGTGCTTTTATTCATGCACTTTCAGTTTATTAATAAGCCTATGGATTAATCTAGTCTCAGAATTTAAATCCCAATGACCAAGTATTGAAAATATTTGAAAAAGAAAGGTCTTGTTTATAAACTCTTTTCTAGTATTCTAATTTACTTACTGGCTTAATGTAAGATGCTATGTTCAAAGCTTCTACACATATGTACAGAATCTAGCCTACTCGAAAGTACTAACAATTTTCATTTTTCTTAGATAGTTAAAGCCATTTGTCTGTTAGAAAAGTGAAAAACCTCATCTTTTGTAACGTTCAGCCCAAATCACCTTCTATGTATCTGCAGCAGTGATTTAGGGTTCTTAATCAAGGGGACGCTTCTCAATTAATTAGCCTGGGTATGAGAATTTGCTTAGATCTGTAGACTGGTAGTATTTTTGGTCTGACTCAAAGCAATAGAATTACCAGGATTTTCATAGGTGGCGGGGGTGGGCTGAGTGTCACAAAAAATGAAGATTTGACTTTTCTAACAGATAAGGCACTGAGGTTCTCTGATATTAAAATCCACAAGTCCACCTTACTTACTATTCCCTGAGTATATTCTTGGTGTGGATATCCTTGGTAGCTTAAAGAGCTCTCACATTTTCTCCCTGGCCTATAGAGTTGCAGTCATTATTTTGACTATGTAGAATCCCAAGAGACTATCATACTGCTAATGCCTAACTTCTGATCTAGCTGGGATAGTTGAACACCCTAAGAGGAAATACAGAGTTAATAGTGAACATCAAAGACAACATATTGATGCTTGGTTCCTATTATGTGCTTATTCAATTCAACTGTCAGACTTTCAAAATCTCTGTGGGCTGTGGTGCATGCTAGTAAACTGCCATAAACTTAGCAAATAGTAGTCCTAAAGACAGTGATTGTGCTGGCATTATATTATTGGTCATTGATCTAAAGTCATCTTCCCAACTCCATTAGCAAAGAATATCAAAAGAAGCTCTAGATCTGGGAAGACAATACACTAGGTTCAGGAGTCTATTAACCACATTGTTCTCTGACACAATATTTTCCCAGTAGATTCTGATCTTTTTGATATTCTGAAGAATATCAAGGTGGCTATTGATTTGATGATAATGTGATAATTGTAGTAGATGACTAGGCAGTAGCAAATACTTTGTTTTCCTAGTAAGACACAGGAAAAGTCTGGGACCTCAATGCCAGATTAATGGTCTCAAGTATGGATGTTCTTCCCCCCTGGGAGACAAAGGACAGATCCTTGTCCATTCCTCTTAAAAGAAAAAATTAGACACAGCTCCTGGCAATATTTTTTTCCAGGTGTGGAAGGCCGACCTTGGCAGATGCAAGTCTTTAATGTGTTTAAGATTACTGTTACCATAATTCCTTGGGGTCTTAGGAAGTTTGCAATTTGGGGTGGCCTTGGAGTAAGAGAAGACGCTACAATCTTCCATTAGACTCAAAGAGCTGATGCTGTGTATTATCTCTCTACTCTAAAGAGATTCATAGCACATGATGGCTGGATTTTTAAAGTACCATTAGAGAGACGATTCCTTGTATGTCAGAAATCTACTTTCCATTAAAAAAAAACTTCTGGAATACTACAATATCCTAGAATAGGGTGCAAACGTTATCTTGAAACATCAGGTTATAATCAAAGGTATCAGCACAATTGTTAGATTAAAAAGTTTGAAGAGATATAGTAGTAATTCATTATATGATGAAAATAATATATTTTGATTTTGGCTTAGTAGATTCAGATGTATACTAAGCAAAAGAACTTGGGTTAGACTCTAATATAATTTACCTCTGCTGGAACAAATTTTATATCTTAAACTGTCATTGTTTCTGTTCCAAATCACCCTTGTCTGCTTTCCTCTCTTATACCTTGGAATAAGAGTCTAAACAAAAGTATCTGAATATGTGTTTTTTTGAGGTTTTCTGTATTGTGTAGTGACAAAAATTAAGTCTAAGTGTGCTTCTCATATGTGGGCCATAGATAAGCATAGTGAGGGAATAATAAGGGGTGAAAGGCAACAGAACCTGAGATCTGGTCTACAGAAGTGAGCTCACCATGACTGTGAGCTTTCTGAAGGGGAGGGTTTGAGGGAGTGGGCCTAAGACGCAGACACTGATGAAGGGTGTGTGGTTAGAACATTGTATGCATGAAACTCATGAACAGCATTCGAAATCATGGTGACTAAAATAAAAAATAATAAATTTAAATTAAAAATTAGTACTTACCCTTTAATTTTACTTTCTTCCATTATGTCTTCTTTATGGAGGGATGGGGTTGGTATGAATGATCTTGCTTATATATGCTTATTATGATTTATATGCTTGTAGATGCTTATTATAACTGTGTTCATATTCTCTGGGTCTTGCTCTGCATTTCACTCTTCACTTCTTAGGTTTTGCCTTGCCCTGTGACCTTGTTTTTCTTCCTGGCCTTAAGCTTTGTTCATTTTCCCAGGAGGACTTTGCTATGTCCTTTATCAAGTCTTTATATGCTAGACTCTGATATGTGTAAGAAGTGGAACAAATTGTCAAAGTATATTAAAGATAAAATTTTTATGATTTCTCTCATTTTCTGCCCCTAGAAGGAAATGGAACTGTGTATACACTTGAAAAGGAAAACTTATTTGTCATATAATCAGGGTATTTTGGGATATATTAATGTGAAATATTTGGATGACCATATAAACACTGTGGGAATTCTAATTTAAATAGCCAACTTGCTCCTGTTACAGTACTTAAATTTTAGAGACACAGTCTGACTCTCTATACATAATTGTGCTAAATTGATTATTCAGGGAGATTATATTTTATTCTAGACAGAGCCTCATCTGTTCTAAATCAGTGAGTAGCAATTCAAAAGAGCTACCACTTGATTTTCAGTATCAATCAGAATTCACAGAACCAAAGCCACACGTTCTATATAACTCCTGGTACTGATTAATAAGTTAATAGTGTTATTTAAATAGTATGTCAAAGAGAGAAAAGCACATTATCCTATTTCTCCTTTAGATATATACACATATCTATGGCATGGGTAATGGTCTGTGTGGTGGAATCAATTTCATCCAATTAAGCTTCCCTTCAATAGTATCTTTCAAGTGATTAACCAGAGTGTGTTATAAATGGATGATAAAATTAATGCTAAAGAATCCAAAAGAATTGAAGTCAAATAGAATAACTCAAGATCAAATTTGAAGTATTAAATTGAAAAGAGTAATTAAAAAATATCTCCATTATATAGCACCAATAGGAAGGTAACTGGAAACTTACCTCAGATATGGACCTTTGGGAGGAGGGTACATACCAGGTAGTGTAGGTTTTAGGGCTATTTTTGGCTCTATGCTCAAGAGTGACCCCAAAAACTGTTAGGGATAAAGGATGTAGACAGATTTTTATGTATATATAATATTAATATATATTAACCTGGCCACTGTCTACATTCTCTATACCATGCATATATGTGGGTGTATGTATTTTATAAACATATATATGTATATATATATATACATATATAAAATACATATATATACATATATATATATAAAACCTGGATGAGTTGCATCCAAGGACAAGAATATTTCCCCTAGTACTATTATCTCCAAGCTTTCAGATAGGATTACAGGGAGCAAAATTTAATACATCTTTTATCTCTAGACTTAAAAATATTCCTTATAATAGCAAACAAGAATTAATCATTTTTGTGCTAAAATTTTTTTTTTAATACAAAAGACTATAAAAATGATTTAACCCTCTGAATTGAAAGCTGTGCTCCTTAAATATTTCTAATATAAATTAATTTTCTAAACAGAAGGATAATACAATTAACACCAGATATTTTGTTATGTGCTTTTTCTGTTAAATTTAATTTTATATCAGTTATTATATGTTTTTCTCATTCCCTATAAATGAGGGAATGCATTGCACATAGGTACACAATTATGAACACACATAGTATTTTATAATTAGCAATAGGTTTTTATTTCTATCCAAGTACAGATTTCTATTTCCACGACATTTATAAGTATCATCCATATAAAAACCTATTTATACATCACCGTATCACTGTCTTCCCTTCATCATCGATTGGCTCGAGTGGCACCAGTAATATCTCCATATGTCCTGTCTTATGCTAGTAGAGCCCAAGGGCACCTGCTCACTCCAGGAACATAAAGAGCCTCAAACCATTCCATCAGGTCATGGGAATGAGGTCTAAAATTGTTACTGGTATTTGGCATATCAGATACAACACAAGAGCTTGCCAGGCTCTGCCGTGCAAGTAGCATAGTCTTGTAGTCATCTCTAAATCCAGCATTTATTGAAGAACCACGTGGCCGCTTGCGTCAGGTGCGAGCCAGGCTGTGATAGGCTGGTCTGCGGGTGTGAAGTTCTGACGAGAGGGAAGTCCAGATGTGGAAAATGGAGGCCCTCATGGAGTGGGGGTGTCCATCTGGCTTGTTGCAAGACTCTGCTGGGGTGGTGGGCCAGGGCTAGAACCCACCATCCCTCCTGGGCGCCTCGTGAGTGGCTGGGCACAGGGAGAGCCAGTAGCAGCTCTGCCCCATGTCTGTGAGTCTCTGGATCGGCATACCTGGGCGGATTTAAAAAAGACTGCTGTAGGGTGGATCTCAATGAGCTGGGCTGTGATAAGCTGGTCTGCTGGGTGGAGTTCTGACAAGAGGAAGTCCGGAAAAATAACAAATGTAGGTTGAAGCATCAATTTTGATAAAGTATTTTTTGAATTCTTATACTCAAAATCACTTTGATATGAAGAAAACATTGAAACCAAAGGTTTAAAACTCATTTTACAAATTAATAAATATTGTATGCAGGTTTATCTTCCAGTTGATTTTGAAGTTTTGTTGAAAACTTGAATCATTACTATTTATCTTATGTTTCAAAGACCCATCCTAGTAACTGACACAGAGCAATGTACAACAAATGCATGTGGAAATAAGGAAACGAAATTCTAATTCCTACAAATTGCCTTTTATTATGTCAGATATTATTTTTACTTGAGAACAATTATTTATTTTTGGCATCTTATGCCAACAAGTAGAAAGGTTTTGACTTAGACAAATGCTTCTCTTGATGACCCAAAGAACATTATGCTGTAGTCAAGTGCAAAAAAAAGGCCTCAGGAATCCTCCTGTTCTTCCCAGTACTTGAAGCTGAAGAACTGAAGAACAGGAAGGAAGAGTTTCTTAATAATACTGTGAAAGAGTAAGAAGAAGGTTTAAAATTTGTGTCAGAAATAACCATGGCTGGTCAGTTCACCAGGAGAAAACAAGTTTGATTTTCAAGCCAACTTGCTGGTATGCACTTAAAGGTAGTAAAAGAAATGTAAAAAAAAGAAAAGAATGTGGTGTATTATGTTGATTGACTTGCGAATGTTGAGCCATCCCTTGCATTCCAGGGATGAATCCTACTTGGTCATGATATATAATCCTTTTAGTTGGACGACAGGTGTAGCTAGTCTGGGAGATTTGCTATTTTACCCACTCACAGCTTAATCTACTTACATGCTCTTAAACCAAGATTCATTCTAATGAAATCTCTCTTTTATGTAAACACTGATATAGGGTGTGGCAGTTACAGAAGTCAACTTGACTCTGAATAACTTCTAACTTATACATCTACTAAGACTTCTATGTTTTCTAGATTCTTAAATGCTATTTGGAAGCTATTTGAAAGCTATGTTTTCTACAACACCTCTTTATACCCACTGCACCCAGCATGGGACAGTTAGGAATTTACCAGGAGACTACCACCCTGGCTATGTTGACACTATAGAAAGATTATAGAAAGGATTATACTAGTTTGCTCTCAAGCTGGCGAGTGTGATTCTTTCAGTATATGGAGAACAAGATACTCAGAATCACCCTGGTACAGATAATAAATAAGAATGACCTTGTGGGTACCATCTAGATTACATTAAGCCCACGAAATTAAGATGTATTACTTTAAATCAGCCCTCTTTCTTTCCAGTGTTTTACATAAGAGATAATCTAGGAATAAGAGATTGGTTCTTCGCATAATCCTTTATACCTATAATAGGGCGTGGCACCACATTTCTACACTTTGTTCAAGGTTCTTTGTTAACAGGACTCTCCCTGTCCACAGATAGGATTACTTTGGTGTATATAAGGGGACTGACTTGAGGCCCCTTCTCCTTTTCCCTTCTTTTGGGTAGGACTCCTCTCAGGTGAGATCGTCTCTCTTTCATGAGAGACTTGAGCTCTCTTGTGTGGTCTAAGTTCTGACCAGAGCTAGAGTTCTTTCATTATGTTGGATTGCGGTGGTAGAACTTTTGTACTATTAAAAGGCTTTTTGGAAGTGCGTTGGAATCGTGAGTTTTCATCCATTCCCTGGTGGCTTCAGAGGTAGAAGAGAACTTCTGTCCTGTTACTGTCGGGGGATTCCAGCGGCTCCCTGATTCTTTTGATGAGTCTTTGGATTCTGTTTGCTAGTATTTTGTTGAAGATCTTAGCATCTGTTTTCATCAGGAGATTGGTCTGTAATTTTTTTTTGTTTGTTTTGTCTCTGTTTGTTTTGAGTATCAGGGTGATATGTGCCTCTTAAAAGCTATTTGGAAGTGTTTCTGTTTCTTCAATGTCCTGGAAGAGCTTGAAAAGGGATTATGAGTATGTCCTCTTTAAAGGTTTGTTACAATTTTCTGGTGAATCCATATGAACCTGGGCTAAACAATATGATCCTATCAATAGATACACAGAAAGCATTTGACAATTTCCAACACCCATTCATGATAAAAACTCTCCATAAAATAGGAATCAAAGGAACCTTTGTCAATATAGTCAAAGCCATCTACTAAAAGCCCACAGCAAGCATCATTCTCAAAGGGGAAAAAACTGAAAGCCTTCCCCTAAGATCAGGGACAAGACAAGGATGCCCCTCTCACCACTTGTATTCAATAGAGTACTGGAAGTACTTGCCATAGAAATCAGGTAAGAAAAAGAAATTAAGGGCATCGAGATAGGTAAGGAAGATATCAAGCTATCAATTTTTGCAGAGGACATGATATACCTAGAGAAATCTAAACTCTATCAAAAAACCCTAGAAGCAATAGATACCTATAGTAGAGTGGCAGGGTACAAAATCAATACCCAAAAGTCAATGGCTTCCCTATATCAAATAACAAAAGAGAAGAAAGGGATATTAAGAAAGCGATCTTATTCATAATATTGCCATAAAAATTAAAATATCTCAGAATCTTTAATTAAGAAATTAAAGGACCTGTACAAAGAAAACTATGCTGCTTCAAGAAATAAAAGAGGACATGAGGAAATGGAACACATTCCCTGCTCAAGAAGTTGGGAGAATCAACATTGTTAAAATGGCAATACTCCATAGAGCCTTATACAAATTGAATGTGGTTTCTATAAGGATACCCATGACATTCTTCAAAGAGGGTTGATCAAACACTCCTGAAAGTTGTATGGAATAACAAACCTCCAGATACAGATAGAGCAATGCTTGGAACAAGAAGATGGGAGGCATCACCTATCCCAACTTCAAGCTGTACTACAAAGTGACAGTAATTAAAACAGCATGGTATTGGAATAAAAAACAGACCTGTAGACCTTCAGAATAGAGTTGTGCACTCTCACACCCATCTCAAATACATCATCATTTAATCATTAATAAAGGGAACAAAATGGGGAAATGAAGCAAGGAAAGCCTCTTCAACAAGTAGTGCTGGGAAAACAGGTAGCTATGTGTAAAAAATGAATCCAGACCTCTGTCTAATACCATGCACAAAAGTCAGATCAAAATGGAATAAAGATATTAATATGAGACCTGAATCCATAAAGAACAGTGGAGAAAACATAGGAAAAACCCTCTGACAATGAAGCTAAGGACATCTTCAAGGATTAAACACCACTAACAAAGCAATTGGAAGCAATGATAAACATATGGGACTACATGAAATTAAAAAGCTTCTGCACCTCAAAAGAAACAGTAATCAAGATACAAACACAGTTCACAAAGTGGGAAAGAATATTCACCCAATATCCATCTGATGAAGGGTAAATATCTAGGAACTTCACAAGAAGAAAACAGCCAACTGCATAAAAAAATGGGGAGAAAAAATGAACAGAAGCTTCCAAAAGAAGAAATTCGAATGGCCAAAAGGCATATGAAAAAGAGCTCTTCATCTTTAATCATCAGGGAGATGCAAATCAAAACAACAATGAGGTACCATCTCACACCACAGAGACTGGCACACATCCAAAACAGCAAGAACAACCAGTGCTGGCGTGGATGTGGGGAAAAGGGACTCTCATTCACTGTTGGTGGGAATGTCGACTGGTCTAGTCCTTTGGGAAAACAATATGGGCATTCCTCCAAAAACTAGATATTGAGCTCCCATTTGATCCAGCAATAGCACTCCTGGGAATATACCCGGGAGACCGAAAAACATATAGCAGAAACACTATCTGTACTTCTTTATTCATCTCTGCGCTACTCACAATAGCTAGAATCTGGAAACAACCTAAATGCCCGAGAACAGAGGACTGGCTAAAGAAACTGTGTTACATCTACACTATGGAATACTATTAAGCTGTCAGAAAAGATGAAATTATGGAATTTACCTGCAAATGGATGGACATGGAGACTATCATGCTGAGTGAAATTAGTCAGAAGGAAAAGGACAGATATAGAATGACTGCATTCATTAATAGGATATAAATAGATACCAGTGTTTTACTAAGTGTGGGAAAAAACTTACCATTGAATATACACAAAGAGACTTAAGTGATAAATTCTAAATATCTGTAGGGCTAGCCACAATGTGTAAAAGAAGAGGGAGAGAGATGCAGAGACAGAGAGAGAAAGAGAGGAAAGATGGCTACCTGCTATTGAGGCAGCCTGGGGATGGGTGGGAGGGGGTGGGGTACATTGGTGGTGGGAATGGGGCACTGGTGGAGGGATGGGTGCTGGAATACTGTATTACCAAGAACCAATTGTGAACACGTTTGTAATTGTATGCCTCACGGTGGTATAATAAAAAAATTAAAAAAGAGAAGACAAAAAATATGAAGCTAAAACAATATAAGGTAAATTCAATAAGCAAAAATCTAAATGCATGAACAGAGTCTGATTTAGAAAAAAAAGCTAGAAAGGACTTGTAAATCTTTTCAAGGTATATAGTCAATGTGAAAATATAACTATTTTCTAGTGAATATAATTTTATTAGTAATAATTCAATATATATGATAGAGTATGCTACCATACGGCAGAGCCTGGCAAGCTACCCATGTCGTATTTGATATGCCAAATACCAGTAACAATTATAGACCTCATTCCCATGACCTGATGGAATGGTTTGAGCCTCTTTATGTTCCTGGAACAAGCAGGTGCCCTTGGGCTCTAGTTGCATGAGACAGGTCATATTGAGATATTACTGGTGCCCGCTCAAGCAAATCGATGATGAACAGGAAGACAGTGATACAGTGATACAGTGATATATGATAGTCTTTCTTTTTTGGGAGGGAACTCTTTGGGTCACACTCAACAATGCTCAGGGGTTACTCTTGACTGTGCACTCAGGAATTACTCCTGGCAGGACTCAGGGGTACCACATGGGATCCTGGGGATCAAACCAGGTCGGTCATGTGCAAGGCAAATGCCCTATCCACTATACTATCACTCCAGCCCCTGAAAGTCTTTCTTTTCATCTTTTTATGTATACTTTGCTTAAGATTTCTTATCAGATTTTCAAAGGGAAATTTGCTATAGTTAAGATATATTAATGTTTGCTTAGTAAAAGTAGATAGAATATATTGTATAGCCTCTAAATATTTATAGACATATCTGTATATAGGCATGTATATTAATATATATCTATTTATACACATAAGCATGAGTATCACCATTTTTTTAAATGCCCCAACTTTGGTATTTAGTCAGTTATCACTGAACTCAGAGCAGTCTGGGAGACAAAGTATAGAAACTACATTACCCTGAAGTAGGTAGGGTAAGATCTGTAGGCAGGAAGGACATCAAGAAATCATCAGTTAAGTTTGATGAATGGAAAAACTGAGCTCCTAGGAATGGCACAGTCACCAAGAGAGGCGCAGCGATGCATGTCAGGAACATCACAGAGTAGGGGAATGGTTCTAGAGGCTATTCCTACCACTTCTTCTGCAGCATCGCCCTGAACAGTCAGAGGCCAGAAAAACCTCTTGCAACACAACCACATCCATCCTCAAGGTCCGAACTCCACAGCTGGACACAGGCCTACCCAAGAGAGAAGCCAAATTCAAGCTCAGGCATGCAGAACTTGGCGACCAAAGCCACCAGGCTTTCCATGGAGCTGAAGCCCCTTTCCCTACTTCAGTCCCTTCCACAAAGGCCTGACGGCCCTGCTCAGAACTGCTGCTAAGGCTGTCGGCCAGAAACCAGGTACACAGGCACAAGGTGGAGCTTCTGCCTGCCCACCCTGTGCTAGGCTGATGGGGCATCCTGAAAGGGGGCAGTTTCTGGCCCTTTGCTGACTCCCAACAGATTCTGAGAGGATGGAAAGCCTCACACAACACAACCACAGCCATCCTCAAGGTCCAGACTCCACAGCTGGACACAGGTCTACACCCATGGCACATGGGTGCAAAGAACCCAGGATATCTCAAAATTGGTATACCCATCTAATACATATCTCATCACATCTCATAGAAACCCAAATATGTGGGAAGAATGTGTGGTCTGTGAGAACATATCAAAAATTTCCTATACAGTGGACTCAGATGGCACAATGGACTTCTAAGAATCTCCAATGAGTTTTGTCTAAGACCATATTCACTGACTGCATTTAGAGAAGTAGCCCCAAGGAGCAATATAGAATAGATTATTCAGTGCATCATAGGACAGGCTCAAATAGAGGCTGAGATAAATGTGAAATAGGTGTTATCCGTAGGTGCAGTGGTGGTGAGACCTAGATTGACTGTAGAGAACCACTGCATTCTGGAAACCCAGAAAGTTAATCCAAGAACAAAAATGGCCAGACTTCCACAGAACAACCCAGAAAAAAAAAGCAATGACTTTGTCAATCCCATTCCCTTATATGGGTAGTAATGATCAACATAATTGATGTAAGCTAAGGGAGCAGGCAAGGGGATAGGGAAGGGGTTGGGTGGGAAATGGGGGTCTCTGATGGTGATGGGGGCACACTGGTGGTAGGATTGATGCTGAGTGATAAGTCATTCTAACAACTGTATTGTGAAAAGCTTTGTACTTTGTAAATCACAGTGTTTAAATAAATAAATTTTTTAATATTTGTCATATTTAAAAAAAAGTTTCTGCACCTCAAAATAAACAGTAATCAAGATACAAACACAGTTCACAGAGTGGGAAAGAATATTCACCCAATATCCATCTGATAAGGGGTTAATATCCAGGAACTTCACAAGAAGAAAACAGCCAACCACATAAAAACTGGAGAGAAGAAATGAACAGAACTTCGACAAAGAATAAAATTGAATGGCCAAAAGGCACATGAGAAAATGTTCATCATCACTAATCATCAGAGATCACTGTCACTGTATCACTGTCTTCCCGTTCATCATCAATTTGCTCGAGCGGGCCCCAGTAACATCTCTATATGTCCTGTCTCATGCTAGTAGAGCCCAAGGGCATCTGCTTGCTCCAGGAACATAAGAGCCTCAATCCATTCTGGAATGAGGTATATAATTGTTACTGGTATTTGGCATATATATCAAATACAACACGGGTAGCTTGCCAGGCTCTGCCGTGCAGGTAGCATACTCTTGTAGGCATCTCTAAGCCCAGCATTTATTGATGAACCAGCGACCACAAGCAGCCGCCTGAACCAGGCGCTGATAGGCTATCTGCTGGGTGGGGGTCTGACGAGAGAGAAGTCGGATGTGGAAAATGGAGGCCCTCATGGAGTAGGGGGTCGTCTGGCTTGTTGCGAGGCTCTGCTGGGATGGTGGGCCAGGACTAGAACCCACCATCCCTCCCGGGCGCCTCGTGAGTGGTTGGTCGGTCACAGGGAGAGCCAGTAGCAGCTCTGCCCCATGTCTGCGAGTCTCTGGACCGGCATACCTGAGCCGGATTTAAGAAAGACTGCTGCAGGCTGGAACTCAATGAGCTGGGCGCTGATAGGCTGGTCTGCTGGGTGGAGGTCTGACGAGAGAAGTCCGGATGTGGAAAATGGAGGCCCTCATGGAGTGGGGGGTCGTCTGGCTTGTTGCGAGGCTCTGCTGGGATGGTGGGCCAGGGCTAGAACCCACCATCCCTCCTGGGCGCCTCATGAGCGGCTGGTCACAGGGAGAGCCAGTAGCAGCTCTGCCCCATGTCTGTGAGTCCAATCATCAGAGATATGCAAATTAAAACAACAGTGAGCTATCATCTCACACCACAGAGACTGGTACACATACAAAGAGCATGAACAACTGGTGCTTGTGCGGATGCAGGAAGAAGTAGATTCTCATCCATTGTTGGTGGGAATGTTGACTGGTACAGCCTTTTTGAAAATCAATATGGATATTACTCCAAAAACTAGAAATTGAGCTCCCATTGACCCAGCAATAAAACTCCTGAGAATACACCATTTGAATCCAAAAACACACAGCAGAAACACCATCTGCACCTTTATTTTCAAAACAGCACTATTCACAATAGTCGTAATCTGGAAACAACCAGAGTGCCCAAGAAAAGATGACCAGATATAGAAACTATGGTACATCTACACAATGGAATATATGAGGCTGTTCACTAGATCACTAGACCCCGTTGTTCATCGATTTCCTCGAGCAGGCGCCAGTAATGTTTCCATTATACCCTATAACGTGCCAGTGTAGCCCAATGGCATCTGCTTGACTCAGGAATACGAAGAGCCTCAAACCATTTGTTCAGGGTCTTGATGAAGAAGTGTGACCATCTTGAAAGTGGGCGGCCACATGATCTTTTGACGTCTCGTGGGAACCAGTCGGTAATGGCTCTAGTCCAGTGGTCGTCTCCAAATTGCATTACATGTCCAGCCCATCTGATTTTTGATGCCTTGGCAAATGAGACAGTGTCCCTGACTCTGAAATGGAAATGGAGATTAGAACTCCAGATTCCTTCTCTCACTTGTGTGAGGCGTGATATTCCAAGCATAGCTCTTTCGATTCCTCTTGGGAGACACGAATAGCATTCTCATCCTGCTTTCATAGGGCCCAGGTCTCTGAGGCATATGTTAATGCAGGGAGAACGATGGAGTTGAAGAGATGTGCCCAGAGCCGGAGGTTCTTTGTTCTTTTAGGTATTTCTTCGATGCTTTTGAAGGCATTCCATGCCACTTTTTTTCCTCCTGCACAGGTCAGGTTTTAGGTCATTCATCATGTTGACTTCTTGATCTAAGTACACATAACTGCTGCATTCAGAGATGTTTGTTCCATTGAGAGTGAATGGGGCCTCTGGAACTAGTTCATTTTTCATGAACATAGTTTTGTTGAGATTCAGCTGTAGACCTATCTTTCCACATTCTCTTTCAAATTCAGCCAGTATTTGTGCCGCTTGGCTAATGTTTGGTGTTATTAGAACGATGTCATCAGTGAAGTGGAAGTGGTGCAGAGAAGAGCAGAAATACTGGAAGATGCAGCAGAAGCCGGAAAAGTATTTGCAATGCCTGCCTGTCCTTCACCAACTATAAGTCCAAGATGACTGCCCTTCAACGTCCTGATGGATCTATCACATCTTCCAGGAAGGCAATGGAGATCATCCATGACTTCTACTCAGATCTCTTTGATAGCCATGTCTATCTGCCCACATACCAAATTCCATGGGATGGATATGTCATTCCCAATGTTCTCCATTCTGAAATCTGTCATGCCTTTTCATTGGTAAAGAAGGGAACAGCACCAGGGTCAAAGACAGACTCGAACACCTGAAGAATCTGCCGTTGGTACTCATCAATACCTTGCTCGGATCTTCACATGCTACCTGTCTGAATGCAAGGTGCTTGCTCTCCCAATGAAGCTGTTAGGAAAAACAAAGTTATGAAATTTTCTTGTAATGTATGGAGATAAAGAGGATCATGCTGAGTGAAATTAGCCAGAGGTAAAGGACAGATATAGAATGACTGCATTTATTTGCGGGATATGAATATATGTTGGATGAGAGGCTTACTAGCTTTGGAGCTTTGCTCACAGCTTTATCTATTTACATTTTCTTAAGTCAAGGTTCATTCTAATGAACTCTCTCTTTTATGTAAATATTGATAGAGGGTGTGACAGTTACAGAAGTCATCTTGACTCTGAATAACTTTTGACTTATTATACATCTACTTAGACTTCTATGTTAACTAGATTGGGCACAGTTTATCTTTATACCCACTGCACCCAGCATGGGACAGTTAGAATTTACCAGGAGACTACGACTCTGGCTACGTTGATACTATGGTTTAAGATTATAGGAAGGATCTTACTAGTTTGCCCTCTAGTAGGGAAGTGTAACCCTTTCAATATACAGAGAACAGGATACTCAGAATCACCCTGGTGCAGATAATAAATAATAAGGACCTTGTGTAGAAAAACAAGTGGTGGCGTGGATGTGGGAAAAAGGGGACACTCATCCATTGTTGGTGGGAATGCTGGCTGGTACAGCCTTTCTGGAAAACAATATGGATATTCCTCCAAAGACTAGAAATTGAACTCCCATTTGACCCAGCCATACCACTCCTGGGAATATACCCTGGGAAGCCAAAAATACGCAGTGGAAATACCATCCCTACTGTTCATAGCAGCATTACTCACAGTAGCCAGAATCTGGAAACAACCAGAGTGCCTGAGAATTGATGACTGGATAAAGAAGCTTTGGTACATCTACACAATGGAATACTATGCAGCTGTTAGGAAAAATGAAGTTATAAAATTTGCCTATAAATGGATGGACATGGAGAAGATTATGTTGAGTGAAATTAGCCAGAAGGAGAGAAACAAATACAGAATGGCTGCATTTATTTGCATGACATAAATATATATGTACATATTATGATACCAATATCCAAAGTCAAGTGAAACATGTATCAGGAGGGCTTGTCAAAGGTGGAAATTATCACAAACGTGTGGGAGTCAGAGGTTAGGTAAGACAGAAAATGGAACAGGGTGCTAACAATTGTCAAAAGTACTAATACCAACCTAGAACTGAGCATTAAATAGAGGCAAAAGGATACACATGACAACCCTTTAATGTATGTTCTATAATCCATAGTCTGGAAGGGAAGGAAAAGAGAAAGAGAGAGAAATCAAAAGAAATAAGGAACCTGCCATGGAGGTGAGCTGGGGAGAGGGGAGGGAACCGGGGACGTTGGTGGTGGGAGATGGGCACTGGTGGAGGGATGGGTGCTGGAACACTGTATGACCAAAACCCAAATATGAACTTTGTAATTGTATATCTTTGTAATTGTATATCTCACGGTGTTATAATAAAATACTTTAAAAAAAGGACCTTGTGGATACCATCTAGATTACATGAAGCCCATGAAATTAAGATGCATTATTTTATACCAGCTCTCTCTCTAGTGTTTTACATAAGAGATAATCTCCAAGAAGGGATTAGTCCTTGGCATACACCTTTGTTTATATCTATAATAGTGTGTGGCGCCTTTCTTATGTTGCAGGACTCCTCTAAGAGCCCCTTTTCTCTACCCTATGGAGGTTTTTCCAGGTGGATCTTGGTTCAAGACATTAGCATATAAAAGACATTGGGTGAGGTGCTGGGAGAAATTACCTGAGGGCATTTGACCCTGCCAGGAGAAGTTTACATTTGACTTGCAGTTCCTCGCAGCTCTGCTGGGAGGCTTTGAATTAGCTCTGGGTTCTTGTACATTTCTATATACAGCCCAGAATGGGCTGGGCTGGGGAGTTTGGGCGGATTTCTGGCTATAAAATAAGCTGCAAGAAGAAAGAAGCTCTCTCTTTTTTTCCCCTTTTGCCATTTCGGCTTCCCTTGGTGTTTTGCTTCTCCGTCCTCTCCATTCTCTGTTGGGCCTCAACATGTGGTGGCAGCCATCTTGGCCTGCTCCTGGCTTGGGCCTAGCTGGAAACGCAGAGTCTGGAGATTTTCCCTGCTCTTGGATTGTATATTGGAACCTGTAATAGTAAAGCCCTTTTAAAACTGCATCGGATTCCTGAGTTTTCATCCATTCCTTGCCGGCTTTGGAGGTAGAAGGGAACTCGCTTCCCAGCACTGTTGGGGACTCCGGCAGAGCTCCCTGACACTCTTATATCTAATAGCTGTTTCGAGTTCTTTGTTGACAGAACCCTCCCTTTCAACAGTTAGGATTACTTTGGTGTATATAAGGGAACTGACTTGAGGCACTTGCCCCCTTTTTGGGTAGAACTCCTTTCTAGTAGAATCCTTTTTGTGGGACACTTGGGGTCTTGTGTATGGTCTAAGTTTGACCTGAGCTGGAGTTCTTTCATTATATTGGATTGCAGTGGTAGAGCTTTGTACTGTTAAAAGCCTTTTTGGAACTGCACCGACTCGTGAGTTTTCAGCCATTCTTCTGGTGGCCTTGGAGGTAGAAGAGAACTTCTGTCCTGATACTGTTGGAGACCCCAGCGGCTTCCCGAACAAATATATATAGTACGATACCAATACCATCGACCAGGCAAAACATGGATTAGGAGGTCTTGTCAATAGGTGCAGTCAACCGCAAATGTGTGTGAGTCAGAGGTTAGATAAGAGAGAGAAGGGAACAGTGTGCTAATAATCACTGGAAATGATAATTCTAGCCTAGAACTGACCATTGGATATAAGCAAAGGGATATACATGATACCTCTAAATATATGTATTGCAAACCACAATGTGTAGGAGAAGGCAGAGAGAGAGAGGAGGGAGAAAAAGAGAGAGATAAATAGAAAGAGAGAAAAGAGAAAAATAGCCTTCCTAGAGCCAGACTAGTGTAGGGAGGAGGGATTGGGGACATTAGTGGTGGGAAATGGGTACTGGTGGAGGCATGGGTGCTAGAACACTGTATGATTGAAAACCAAACATTGTAATTGTGTATTTCATGGTGGTATAATAAAACATTAAAAATAAAATAATACATGTGTGAATAAATGTCGAGAGGGCTAATACCAACCTAGAACTGAGCATTAAATACAGGCAAAAATGCACATGATGGCCTCTAAGTGTATGTAGTGCAACCCACAATGTATAAGAGTAGGAAAAGAGAGAGAGGGAGAGAGAAAAGAGATAAAGAGCCTGCCATTTAGGCAGGCTATGGTAGGAGGGAGGGAATTGGGACATTGGTGGTGGGAAATGGGCACTGGTGGAGGGCGGGGTGCTGGAACACTATGTGAGCGAAACCTCTAAACATGAACAACGTTATAATTGTATATCTCATGGTGGTATAATCACTGTCTTCCCGTTCATCATCGATGTGCTCAAGCCGGGCACCAGTAACATCTCCATATGACCTGTCTCATGCAAGTAGAGCCCAAGGGCACCTGCTTGCTCCAGGAACATAAAAAGCCTCAAACCATTCCATCAGGTCATGGGAATGAGGTCTATAATTGTTACTGGTATCTGGCATATCAAATACGACACGGGTAGCTTGCCAGGCTCTGCCATGCGGGTAGCATACTCTTGTAGTTCGGTGGTATAATAAAATATTTAATAATAAAAATCAGCATTAATAGAAGAACAAATAATAGATGTACCAAAGCTTCTTTATTCAGTCATCAGTTCTCAGGCACACTGGTTGCTTCCAGATTCTGGTTATTGTGAATAGTGCTGCTATGAAAATAAAAGTGCAGGTGGTGTTTCCACTGCGTGTTTTTGGCTTCCTAGGGTATATCCCCAGGAGTAATATGACAGGGTGAAATGGGAGCTCTATTTCTAGTCTTTGGAGGAATGTACATATCATGATACCAAAATCCAAGGTCAGGAGAAATGTGGATCAGGAGGTCTTGTCAAAGTTGGAAATTACCACAAACGTGTGGGAATTAGAGGTTAGGTAAGACAGAGAAGGGAACAATGTGCTATTACTTGTTGAAAGGCCTAATACCAACCTAGAACTGAGCATTAAATACAGAGAATAGGGTACACATGATAACCTCTAAGTATATGTACTACAATCCACAATATGTGAGAGAAGGAAGAGAGAAAGAGAGACAGAGAGAAAGAGAGAGCGAGAGAGAGAAAGGGAGAGAGTAAAGAAATAGGGATCCTGCCATAGAGGCAGGCTGTGGTATGGGGGGAGGGAATCGGGGACATTGGTGGTGGGAAGTGGGCACTGGTGGAGGGAGGGGTGATGGAACACTGTGTGACCAAAACTCCCAAACATAAACAGCTTTGTAAGGGTATAACTCACGGTGATCTAATAAAATATTAATTAGGGGCCAGAGTGATAGTTCAGCAGGTAGGGCATTTGCCTTGCACGCAGCAGGCCCATGCCAGCCCAGGTTCGATCCCCGACATCCCATATGGTCCCCAGAGCACTGCCAGGGGTAATTCCTGAGTGTAGAGCCAGGAGAACCCCTGAGCATTGCCGGGTGTGACCCAAAAAAGCAAAAAAAAAATTAATTAAAAAATAAAAATAATAGAAAAGAAATAAAGGAAGTAGTATTCAGCATAGAGGACAATGACTTGGCAAAGAGCAGAGGGAATGGCAGGGAGAATGTTGGTGTAAACAAAGAGGAGATATGCAGTGTTGCAGGACTCCTCTAAGAGCCTCTGCATCTGCTCTGAATTGCCGCCTGCAAATCACTTCGTAGATAAGGGTTAGTCTAAATGTGGCAGTTTATCTGACCATGTATTCTGTACTAGCTGGTATAATATTCTCTCATGCTACCACACTCATCGTGGGACTAGCTAGATCTTACCAGCATATTTGCCTGGCCACGTTGGATCCCTAAATAATTAGACCAGAGAGAAATGCTGTTTGCCTCCAAGCAAGCAAGCATGGCTTCCTGATAACTCAAAGGCTACTAAAATACAAAACTACCCTGAAGTAGATGAGACTTGTGAAGGCTTGGAGAAATATTTAACTGGTACTAGTATTAGACTTTGGTACAGAGACAAGCCAACTCGGAAACCCCATTCTCTACCCTATAAAGGCTTTTCCAGGCAGATCTTGGCTCAATACATTAGCATATAAAAGGGCCTAGGTGAGGTGCTGGGAGAAATTACCTAAGGGCATTTGACCCTCCCTGCTTCCCATAATAGTGGGAGGGAGGTCTGAGGTGCAGGGGTATAAAACTAGCCTGCTTCCTCTCTCGCCCCCTCGTTTTGGGCTCTCTCTTTGTGAGCTTGCACCCTTCTTGGGAGTCTTGTCTTTGTCTCCTCTTTAGGGCCTGTACACGTGGTGGCCGCCATTTTGGCCTACACGTGGCTGGGGTTCTAGCCAGGAATCCTAAGCACAGGATTTTTCCTATTGTGGATTTGTATTCCTGAGCCTGTGATAAGTAAAGCCTTTTAAAACTGCATTGGATTCCTGAATCTTCATCCATTCCCCGCCAGCTCGGAGGTAGAAGGGAACTCGCTTCCCAGCACTGTTGGGGACCCGGCAGTGTCCCCGACAATGCAGGAGGCAGGCTTAATGGCAATAGTGTGAACCTCTCTGTTCTCTAGGGCATCCTTGCCAGAGTAAAGGAAGTAGGAGTGAGGAACACGGCAGGTATGTGGATGTTTCATATAGCTCTGCAGAAATCATTTAGAGGGGAAGCAAGATAAATTCCATTCATTCTGATTGTCTCAGAGCACATCAATATTCAATATCCTGCTTAAGGCAACCCAACAGCTGTCTGTGGCTGGTTCAGAGAAAAGTTAACCTTACTAGAGCAGGTACTGACAGCTACAGTACTAGAGTCACTGCAGCATATAAACTACACTACACTGTGGTTCCAACCATCTCCCCCACCACCAGCAAACACCTTCCTTTGCACTTAATGCAAATCAAAGAAAGGAAAGAATTTTATATGCTAATGTTGCTGACTGAGTTGTGTGAGACACAACATTAGGTTAGGTGTAATTGGTTGGGAAAAATACCAACAAAATGAAGCTACAGAGCAATTTTGCAACCCCTCCATCCATCCATGCTAAAAAAAAAATAAAAACCCAGTCTAGCCCCTTCAATTTTTTTTAAAGACTGTTGAAATTGCACTATTTTGGCAAAACCTGCTAAATTCTGCCTTGCAGGGGCCAGTGAATCAAGTGGCTAAGGGCATAAGAAGAATAAAGGCTGACTGCTATTATATGTGCAAATAGTTCAGGCTTCAGCAAAATAAAACCCCTGATGATAGAAATAAAATTTTCTACTCTTCTAGAGATTTCATTGGTGTCACCATTCCTGTATCATTTATGGTCTATAAAGTCTTTCATAAAGGGATATACAATTGTTCAATTTCCTTTACAATTTTATTCACTTTATTTCTAGATCCGAGACTCTAGAGAGTGAACTGAATATGTTGTTTCCCCCCCCCCCCCCACCCCCAGAGAAAGGGCAGAGGAGACTGTTTGGGTGGTGCTTTAATATTGAAAGTGAGTCTCTTGCAAACCTGGATTCTGGCTAACCTGAGTTCCAATTTATTTGCCTTTGGAAAGCTTTGTAGGGAGACTTTTTGCAGATGTGCTTCAGAAACCCAAGAAGCATAAGTAGTGAACTGCAGATAATCCAACATAAGGAACCTATTCCTCAGATTGAATAGTTTCACTTGTATCACTTGTCTTCCCATTGTTCATCGATTTGCTCGAGTGGGCGCCAGTAACGTCTCCATTCGTTGGGAATGAGGTCCATTATTGTTACTGTTTTGGGCATATCAAATACACCACATGTATCTTGCCAGACTCTGCCATGGATTGAATAGTTTAGTAGCCATTTATCTTTTTGGTCTTCAAACTCAGCTGTTCCTTAAATTCATCAGGAAGACCAGGAAGCTTTAACACCTACTCATATCTGTGTTCCCCCACCAGACGTCACTCACATGATACTCATGAGGTATAGCCTGACCAGTCATCATAGCCAGAGGTTATGTGATCTGCCTTTGGTCCCCAGGATATTACAAAGGGCCCAAGGGTGGAAAATGAATCACATAAAAGCTGGGGATAGGGCATTGCAAGAGACTAGGGAGGTAGGGAGGAACAGAGGAAACAAAGTCGAAGGGGCCACTGCAGGAAAAAAATTGAGAAAACTGACTCAAATGAGTCCCCAGTTCAGGCAACTTGTGTATATGTTTGTGTACATAACTAAGATTGAGAACCACTGAAACAGGGAGGTATTTTGCTATGTAAAATTTCAAGACTATGTATTTTTAATTAATGAAACTGATTTTTAAATATATTTTATTACACCACCATGAGATAAACAATTACAAAAATGTACATGTTTGGGTTTCAGCCATACAGTATTCTAGCACCCATCCCTCTACCAGTGCCCATTTCCCACCACCAATGTTCCCTGATTCACTCCCCCCTCCCCTAGCCTGCCTCTGTGGTAGGTTCTTTATCTCTTTTATATTTCTCTTTCTCTTTCTCTCTCTCTTTCTCTCTTCCTTCTCTTACATATTGTGGATTATGATACAGATACTTAGAGGTTATCATGTGTATCTTTTTGCCTGTATTTAATGCTAAGTTCTATGTGGTAATAGCACTTTCGACCATTATTGGCATACTGTTCCCTTATCTGTCTTACCTAACCCCTGCTCCCACACATTTGTGGTAATTTCCACTTTTGACAAACCTCCTGATCCATGTTTCGTCTGACCTTGGATGTTGGTATCATAATATGTATATATATTTATGTCAAGCAAATAAATGCAGTTATTCTAAACTGTCTCTCTCCTGGTTAATTTCACTCAACATGATTCTCTCCATGTCCATCCATTTATAGGCAAATTTCATAACTTCATTTTCTTAACAGCTGCATAGTATTCTATTGTGTAGATGTACCAAAGTTTATTTATCCAGTCATCCATTCTCGGCACTCTGGTTGAATGGAACTGATTTTTATTTAACACCAATTATTTATAGACTATTTAAGTTTCAACTTATTTGATGGCAACAATCCCACACAGCCTATACGGAAAACAAATAGGAAGTGTCTTAACAGAGTTCACATTCTATCTCCTGTAAATGAAATTTGGATCGATTTTTTAGTTGTATTCATATCTGGATATGAATTTCAAATGTCACTTGCTGCTATATTATCTTGGATAAAGAACTTCATTGAGGCACAGATTCTATCACTGCTTAGGTTTTATGAAGATTAAGTGGAAGCAGGGGATGAGGATCTTATGCTTACAGTACATGGTAGCTATTTTTATTATTATGGTAAATATTTGCTAGCATCTATTGAAATATTGTATTCTTCACTATAGTTATGCAGCTCAAATTGTTATGAAGTTATAAATAGTTCATTATATTAAAAATCTTCTCCTCCTTCTCCTCTTTCTCCTTCTCCTTTTCCTTCTCCTTCTCCTTCTCCTCCTTCTTCTCTCCTCCTCCTTCTCCTTCTCCTTCTCCTCCTCTCCTTCTCCTTCTCCTTCTCTTCCTTCTCCTTCTCCTCCTCCTCCTCCTTCTCCTTCTCCTTCTCATTCTCCTCCTTCTTCTCCTTCTCCTTCTTCTCCTTCTCTTTCTCCTCCTCCTCATTTTCCTTCTCCTTCTCCTTCTTATTCTTAACCTTCTTCTTCATGGAAGGTAGTATTTATTTTATCTACCTGATGGGCATCAAGCTTGACTATAAGTCTTGCTTTAACTAATGTCCTATGTAACTTTCAGAGAATAATTTGAAACACTAATTTTTATTTTTCTTTTATTCTCTTTCTCTACCACAACACAATAACTATCTCAAACATGGGGTTGTCTAGTCACCAGGGTGCCAAAATGAAGAACCTATGTATCATATTGATTACAGAGAAAAAATACTGAGATTTGTAGTTGCTTTTTCAAGCCACGAAGTTCTAGAGTTTTAGATTATTATAACATAAACAGCACACATTGCCTGATACAAAACTTGACACATAGAAATGCAATGCATTCTTACTTTTTATTTTATTTTATTTATTTTATTTTTTTTTTGCTTTTTGGGTCACCCCGGCGATGCTCAGGGGTTTCTCCTGGCTCTGCACTCAGGAATTACTCCTGGCGGTGCTCGGGGGACCATATGGGATGCCGGGATCGAACCTGGGCCGGCACAGGCCGGCCGCGTGCAAAGGCAAACGCCCTACCCGCTGGGCTATCGCTCCGCCCCGATTTTAAAAATGTAATATTATGACTTTGGTTGCAATATCTGCAGTAGGCAGAAAGGAAATTGTGTTCAGAAACAACTGGCAAGAACTCACCTTTAGCAGAGCGATGCACTTGCTATAACAATCCATTGACATAACTTGGAAAGCAGATTAAAGCACCAAAAGAGTGTCTGTACAATGAAAAATAGTGTTGGTACTTGTGCCTTCCTTTACTTGCCATTTTCTATATTTAATAGAATTGATATGAATGAGATAATCTACAAAAATAATTTTCTATGCTGAGTTTGGGGATGAGAGGAACATCTCTTTAACAGGCATGACAAAACCATGGTTATGACAGTCATGCCTTTTTGTTAAAATCTTTAGATTGTTAAAATAATCTAATACCATGTCTTAAAACAGTTCTTAGTATGGCTGTTGACATGTAGAAAAAAATAAAATAGATTAAAGCCTCTACTTTTGACAGGTTGTACTGCCAAAAAACCGCTAAAGAATGACAGCTTGGACAAAATTCACAATGACTATAAGAGCCTTAGACTAACTTCAGGTTCCCAAAATTCTTTTGTATCAAAGCAGTTTGAGAAGCTCCCTAGTTGTCACTGGTGAAGCCAGAGAGAACAGGAAGAGGAGTCCAAGATAGATAGCCTAGTGCTGTAAAAATAATGAATGAAGAACAGCTCCCCAAGTGAAACATAAGGTCTATTTAAGAAACATGTTTCACACGAAGATCAGGGTCTTTTGTACTATTTATATCCCAAGAGTTAAGGACTATACTACATACCTCAAAATTTTCCCCTTTTCCATATAAAAATGTTGATTGTGGTAATCTGACCCCATCTGTGGGGATAGAGTAGGAGAACGGTGTATATGTGTTTTGATACCTAATAAGTCTTTAACTTAAGTAGAATTGACAGATATGTATATTAATTAAGTATGAATATTTCACACCAGTGGAAAAATAACTAGAAAACAAGGATACTTTTTATGGATCTGGTTTTTTTTTTGTTTGTCTGGTTTGGGACCACACTCAGCTCAGGGCTTTACTTCTCTCTTGTGCTCAGGAATCACTCCAGGAGGACTCTGGGGACCATATGTAGGGCCAGAGATTGAACCTGAGTCAGCCCCATTCAAAGCAAACACCCTAATCGCTCTACTGTTGCTGCAGTCCCCACCTGGATCTAGTATTTCTACATGTAAGGAAACCCCTAAGATTCTGACTGATGCATGACTGATTTTTCTAAAATTTCAAAAGTAGGTAAACCTCACAAACAGCAATCAAATGCAAAAGAAAGATTTTATTTTGTAGGATTTTTAAATTAGGGAAACATGAACAGTAACCTTTTGTAACCAGATTTGCATGTAGCTATCACAATAAAGATAGATGCACAGCTGATCATGATGTATGCTTTAATATGACTTTTCATGGACGTACCAAACCTTTGCATTATCCGGGTCCCACACGCAGTACCTGGCGCCAGGGTTGGGAGCCATTCCCAGTAGTGTGCTGTGGGACCACTTAGGGGTCAAATTCAGTCTCCTGCGTGCAAAACATGTGCTCCAGCATTCTGAGTTCTCTCTCCAGCTCAAGTTGGACCTTTTTAAAAAGCAGATGAATTTCTCTTACCCCCTTTCCCTGGTAAGTCTCATGTAATTTTGAGCTATAACCACAGCTGCGCTGCTCAGCCGGCCCCACGTGCAAGCAACTCATGGAGCTGACCTCTCGGTAAGAAGCTTGGCCAGCCCCTGGCCGAGTCCAACATTGCTCCAAGGGTTCGCTCACATGTGCGGGGAGAGATCACGCTGGCTGAACTCGGAGCAGAGATTTGGGCTCTGCCCTTTCCTCCATCTCCATGCCAGCTACCCCGGAAGAGAGAGACCCACCCACGCCAGACCCACAGCTCTGTTGGCGTGGCTGCTTCATGGTCGTGCTATATTCTTAGATAATACTAATTTTAGGATAAGGTCCTTCTCAGGATCTTTCATATTTATATACTGTATACAGTTTTAGACAGGTTCTAACTGATACCCGTCATCCCAGTAAGCCTAGCAAGAAGCCAGAGCAACCCACACATCATATGGTTAGTCATTCTCAACATCCAGACTCCATAGGTCCTCAGAGCTCCATCCAAGAGAAAACCTGATCTTTCCCCTTCAAATTTCGTTAGTAAATGCTTAAGATGAGAGCCTTCTACTGAGAGTATACCATCTATGTGGCAGAGCCTGGCAAGCTACCCGTGTTTTATTTGTTATGCCAAAAAATTAGTAACAATTATAGAACTCAATTCCATGACCTGAAGAATGGTTTGAGGCTCTTCCTGTCCCTGGAGCAAGCAGATGCCATTGGGCTACAATTGCTTTTTAAAAAAAAAAAATTTATTATACCACCGTGAGACATACAATTACAAAGGCGTTCATAATTGGTTCTTGGTAATACAGTATTCCAGCACCCATCCCTCCACCAGTGCCCCATTTCCACCACCAATGTACCCCCCCCCCCCCCCACCCCCAGGCTGCCTCAATAGCAGGTACCTGCATTTCCTCTCTTTCTCTCTCTGTCTCTCTCTGTCTCTGCATCTCTCTCCCTCTTATTTTACACATTGTGGCTAGCCCTGCAGATATTTAGAGTTTATCACTTAAGTCTCTTTGTGTATATTCAATGGTGAGTTTTAATCTGCCATTACCATTTCCCACATTTAGTAAAACACTGGTATCAATTTATATCCTATTAATGAATGCAGTCATTCCATATCTGTCCTTTTCCTTCTGACTAATTTCACTCAGCATGATAGTCTCCATGTCCATCCATTTGCAGGTAAATTTCATAATTTTGTCTTTTCTGACAGCTGCATAGTATTCCATAGTGTAGATGAACCACAGTTTCTTTAGCCAGTCCTCTGTTCTCGGGCATTTAGGTTGTTTCCAGATTCTAGCTATAGTGAATAGTGCTTTTGACAGGGCGTATGGAGATATTATTGGTGCCCGCTAGAGCTAATCCATGAACAATGGGAAGACAGTGATACAGTGATACAATGAACCTCTTTGAAACTATTTTTTTTTGCCTTTTTGGGTCACACTCAGCAATGCTCAGGGGTCTCTCCTGGCTCTGCACTCATGAATCATTCCTGGCGGTGCTTTGGGGACCATATGGGATGCCGGGGATCAAACCCAGGCCAGCATTGGGCCTGTCACATGCAAGACAAATGCCCTACCCGCTGGACTATTTCTCCGTCCCCCTCTTTGAAACTTTTTATAGGTTCCTAAAATGTCTTGACTTTTTTATAACGTTTCCATGTTATGTTCCTATCATTTTATTTTCTAAGTCACTGTGTATAAAGAACTATTAATGATAGAGTTTCATGCGTAAAACATCCCAGGACCACACCCTCCACCAGGTTACTTACCTCTACCATTGTCCGGTGGCCCCCACCCTAACATGCCTGTCTTTCAAATATGAGTCCACTTTTTGTGTGTGTGGCTTTTGGGGCCACACCTGGTTATTTCTTGTTCTTTACTCCTGGCAGTGCTCAGGGAACCTTATTAGATGCTAGGGATTGAACCCAGTTGACTGCGTGCCTGCTGTATTTTTTGGGTCTGCGTGTTGGCACTGAAGGAGATCATTGGTGTTGCTCCTATTGTTTGCCTTGGGGAGTATGTGACTTCCATCTTTCCACAGATCCTAGGACTGAGGCTAAGTGCCATGCTCTGATAACCTCAACTATTGCTGATGAAGAGTACTGCCCAATTCAGTATATTTCACCTTGAGCTCTAAAGTAAGATCAAGAATGATTCTTATTTCTGCATTATGCCCATTCAAGCATGCAGCACTTGGTGCAAAATTGGCTATAAGGTCCACTGTTGCGGCTTCTTAGTTTAATCCATATAAAAAGTATGGTGGTGGCATATAATAATATTTAAAATTATTCATATAAAATATCTTTGGTGGCAGGAAAATCAGGTTCATGGGAGCTTGTTGTGGGGTAAACAATCCCTAGCAATGGGTAAGGAGTATCCCTCCTTCCTCACTGAAATGTGGCATTTCTGTTTTGTATATAGTAGGAAGGGAACACAAATTCAATCAGTATTTTGAATACTAGACCTGCAGGGATTTACGGTATTTATGAAGTTTTGACAGATACAATAAATACGAGTCATTTTATGCTGTAAATTGGGCCATTTGACCTACATAAGTAATTTGGTGCATATAAATTGTATTGTAGAGTCTTGTCTTTTCTCACTACTTTTCCATACAATTATGAACATCATTTTATTCATAATGTGTCGGGGAACGTCGCCGGGGTCCCCGACAGTGTCAGGACAGAGGTTGTCTTCTACCTCCGAGGACTCCGGGAGAAAGATGAAAACTCACGAGTCCGGTGCAGTTCCAAAAATGGCTTTTAATAGTACAAAAGCTCTTCCACAGCAATCCAATATAATGAACAAACTCTAGCTCTGGTCCGAACTTAGACCATACAAAAGAGCCTAAGTCTCCCACCAAAGAGAGAGGATCTCACCCGAGCTGAGTCCTACCCAGAAGGAGCAAAAGGCCAAAGAGCAAAAGGCCAAAAGCCAAAAGCCAAAAGCCGCAGGAGCCAAAAGCTGAAGGCTGAGGGAACCAAAAGGCAAAAGGTAAAGGTGAAGGGGCCTCAAGTCAGCCCCTTATATACACCAAAGTAATCCAATCGGGAGGTTGTCATGCCAACAAAGAACCCTAAACAGAGTGTAGTGCCACACCCTATTGTAGGTATAAACAAAGGTTACACCAAGGACTAATCCCGAGATTATCTCTTATGTAAAACACTGGAGAGAGAGAGGGCTGATATAAAGTAATACATCTTAACTTCATGAGCTTCATGTAATCTAGATGGTACCCACAAGGTCCTTATTATTATCTGCACCAGTGTGATTCTGAGTATCTTGTTCTCATGTACTGAAAGGGTCATACTCGCCTGCTTAGAGCAAACTAGTATAATCCTTCCTATAGTCTTCCTATAGTCTCAGCGTAGCCAGGGTGGTAGTCTCCTGGTAAATTCTAACTGTCCCACGTTGGGTGCAGTGGGTATAAAGAGGAGCTGTGCCCAATCTAGAAAACATAGAAGTCTTAGTAGATGTATAAGTCAGAAGTTATTCAATCGAGGTGACTTCTGTATCTGCCACACCCTCTAGAAGTGTTTACATAGAAGAGAGATCTCATTAGAATGAACCTTGGCTTAAATAAGATTAAGCTGGGAGTGAGCAAAACAACAAAACTCCCAGATTAGCTAAACATGTCCTCCAACAATAATGAAAATAGCACACTAGTAGGGTTAAGAACCCATGATTTGGAATGAACCAGATCTAGATCAATTCCTGAGTTCTACAATATACCAGGTGATTTTAAATTGCTTATTTTTCAGGCTGTTATTTTCCTCAGTTATACAATGATATCAGTAGGCAATTTATCAATAGTGTCTAGTATGTGAATGGCACATATTGAAAGTTTGCTAATAGTAATTAGTCTTTTATTTATTTATTTATTTATTTATTCATTTATTTATTTATTTATGTTTTGCTTTTTAGGTCACACCCAGCAGTGCTCAGGGGTTTCTCCTGGCTCTGCACTCAGGAATTACTCCCGGCAGTGCTTGGGGGACCATATGGGATGCCGGGATTGAACCAGGGCTGGCATGGGCTGGCCGTGTGCAAGGCACCCTACCCACTGGACTATCGCCTCCAGCCCAGTAATTAGTCTTTAAAATATCTATTATTGGAGGCCGGAGTGATAGTCCAGTGGGTAGGGCATTTGCCTTGCATGCCGGCCAGGGTTCAACCCCAGCATCTCATATGGTCCCCTGAGCAACACCAGAAGTAATTCCTGAGTGCAGAGCCAGTAGTAACCCATGAGCATTGCCAGGTGTGCCCCCAATAAAAGCAAAAAAATACAATATCTATTATTGTATGTGGTATTTATTTTATTCATGTACATGTAAGTTCATATTTTAATTGCAATTTAGACATATGTTAATATTAATAAACCTATTTCATGAAAGAAATTAACTATTGGTATATACTTAATATACCTTGTAATTTAATATGCTTACTTTTCAATTTTGGGGTGTCACACTCTGTAGTGCTCAGAGCTTACTCTGACTTTGTACTCAGGGATCACTCCTAGCATGGGACTATATGTAGTCATAGGAATTGAATCCAGGTTGGCTCTGTGCAAGGCAAACATCCAAACTGCTGTACTATCACTCTTACCCCTAGTTTTGACATTTTAAACTAAAAAAAGCCCTTGTATTTGATGTGTTGAAGTTTTTAATATTATTTGCTAATAAAAAGAATTTTCAGTGTTAAAAATAATATTGGTTTATGACATAATATGAAGCATTTAGAATTATGACATCAATATGAAATATTTAGGATGATAACAAATGAGAAAAATGACCTTCTATAAAGATATGCATTGAGTAAATCCTAAAAATTTAGAGTAATTATATATTCGGTAATATATTCAAATCAAATATTTATAAATAAAAGGGCAGCATGATCTTAATATGTTACTTATTTGATATATACTAATAAATAAATGGATGGATGAGGGAGTCCATAGATGCACAGCTTTTGTTTAGTAGGTGAAAAATTACACATATTGGCTACAAAGTATAAAACAATGTCCATAAGCCCAGTGTGGTAACACAGATGAGGTATGATATTGTGTCCCTAGAACAAAATCATGTAAACCAAGTTTACCTCAACTAAAAATAAATCAGTTCATGAATATCATTTATATATATATATATATATATATATATATATTATATATATGCAGCTATTCTAAATCACTAGATCACTAGACATTCCATTGTTCATCAGTTTCCTCTAGTGGGCACCAGTAACATTCCCATTTGACCCTATCACGTGCCAGTGTAGCCCAATGGCATCTGGTTGTTTCAGGAATACGAAGAGCCTCAAACTGTTCGTTCAAGGTCTTGATGAAGAAGTCTGACCATCTTGTAGGTGGGCGGCCACATGATCTTTTGCCATCCTGTGGGATCCAGTCAGTAACGACTCTAGTCCAGCGGTCATCTCCAAATCGCATTGCATGTCCAGACCATATGATTTTCGATGCCTTGGTAAACGAGACAGTATCCCTGACTCTGGAACAGTGAAGGAGGTCGGAACTCCAGATTCCTTCTCTCACTTGAGTGAGGCGTGATATTCCTTTTTTTTTTTTTTTTTTGGGTCACACCCGGCGATGCTCAGGGGTTACTCCTGGCTCTGCACTCAGGAATTACTCCTGGCGGTGCTCGGGGACCAAATGGGATGCCGGGGATCGAACCCTGGCCGGCACAGGCCAGCCGCGTGCAAGGCAAACACCCTACCCGCTGGGCTATCTAGCATAGCTCTTTCACTTCCTCTTTGGGAGACCCGAATAGCATTCTCATTCTGCTTTCGTAGGGGACCCAGGTTTCTGAGGCATATGTTAATGTAGGGAGAACAGTGGAGTCGAAGAGATGTGCCCGGAGCTGGAGCTTCTTTGTCTTTTTCTCTATTTCTTCAATGCTTTTGAAGGCATTCTATGCCGCTCTCTTCCTCCTTTGCAGCTCAGGTTTTAATAACCAGCTATTAATGAATAATTTTAATAATTATTTAGTTTTAAGTGCCGCTATATTTTCAGATGTCTGATGAAAGTTGACAGCTGTTTGCACTCTGTGAAGATTGCTTGACAAGTCTATACTGTGAGTGGTTGGGATGGGTCAGTTATGGGTTTACTAGGATAGGTATTTTATCCAAAAAATATTATGTCTGCAGATCCACTGCTTGCCCTATTTCGGGGTTTCCATTCTCAGCTTGAGATATGTTGTGGCCCTCTAGTTATAACATTACAGCTTGCACTACTGTTTAAGTGACTTTGTGTACTGTCATCATGATACTGGATAAATATAATTCTCCAAAAGACAGAAGAAAATCATCTTGTGTTTGCATACCTTGTCCTTTAAAAAGATGGAAGTCTATGCTTATTTCCGTTTATTCAACTTATTATAACTAAAGTATGAGCTAAAGTATTCCTCATAATTGGAAAAGTTTAATTGAGTGTGTTGGTTTTGTTTTTGATGGCTATTTGTAAATATGCAGAAACCAAATGCCACCTGGGAAGCAGAAATCACTTTTCCCAGTGCAGTATTTTTAATTATGTCTTTTCACCTGAGCTCCAGGGCAAAAGTTCCATTTTTTCACCCTGCTCATTATTAACAAAATCCACAAGGGTAGGATTTTCTAATTTAATATCTTTAAGTGAATTGAGCATGCAAAGTATTATAAAATGACACCAGATATGTAGTTAAGATAAGCTCTGGAGTTTTCTTGCTTCCTACATATCTTTGCATCTAACCATATCAACTGTGCATATCAATACTTAACCATATAATTTACATTCCTCTGAGAGTATGTTTAATAGCTTCTTGGGAATATTATTTGTATGCTACATACATTTGAAATATAATGTAGCTATTATGGGAACTATATATATGTACATATATATATTTGCTTATATTTATATTTTTGTTTTAATTTGTATTGAGTGAAATATGCACTTACAAACATTTTGAAATTAACTAACCTAAAAAGAGTGAATCCACCAGTCTGCATTCCTAATAATATCCTGGCTAAGATGTTAAATAATAAATGAGAGTAAAATGGAAGCAGTGAGATTCTAAGAAGAGAAAATGAGGATTCAGGTCTCTTGAGTTTTTACTCCACATTCTGCTATTGTTTTCCCTTGTGAACTTAAGTCGGTCATTCTTGCTATTGTTTTCTTAGCGATAAACAGAAGAGTAATAGCTGAGGCAGGCAGTGTTGTAGTGAGAGTGAACGAATGCTTAAAATGTGTTTTTAGAGCTTTAAGTAAGGCATTCTATGCTGCTTAGGGAAATTATTATTAGTTAATTCTTCATGCACTTTTAGTCCCTGCCCTCTAGGTTCAGACTACCAGCCAAGGCACCAATTACTGTCGAGGGTCTGTTGGTTCTTGTGATGTGAACACCTGTCCTCCAGCAAATGAACTGAGATAATACATACCAATTTACTGTGTATGTCATATACCCTACAAATTGAATCTCCAAAATACACTCTGAGTTGAATAATAAATGACAGTGGATTTAAATGACAGGAAATTGACTCAATACAATTGCTAGGGCATCTGTGACCACCCAGTCCTTTGTCCCCCAGTCTGCTGCTGAAACACCAAGCCAGACTTTCCTCTGCATTCTCAGAGCTGACTAAGGGGCCATCTGTAAGGGAAGGCAGTGCAGAATAGCTGGCTTCTCCAGGACAGCCGCAGGCTGATTAATTCAGTCAAGCCAGGACTTGGCAGACCAGTCCCACATTGCTCATCAGATAATATAAAATTGCAACCAGATACAATTCCAGGACCCTTCAAATTTATATTTAAAGGAAGATTCATTAGCAACTGGACAAGCTGTTCCATACAAATTGTTGCCCAGAAATTTACAAGAGGGTAACTTTCAGAGTGAAAGGGGGAAAAAATGGTAGAGAATGGATAATGATTGAGGGATTGAGCTTTGAAACAAAAGCTGTTGTGAGTCTTGACTCCATTTTTGTTACTGTGCAACTTCTGGCAAGTTACAAACTATAATTTCTCTACATTTCAGTTTCCTCTTCTCTAAGTTAGGGCCATATCTAACTTTCCATTCTATTCCTAATATACATGATTTGGCTTAGTGTAGGATTAGGTACAGAAATCAATGGGGTGAATTAAGATTTTCTGGAGTCATTTTTACATCTTATTATAGCTCTGCATTTAATAGTCAGAATAGGCAATGGTGGTACACAACTCAGACCTGTGCTTTCCTTGTAGTTTCTATGGGAATAGCCTCTGGATAAGGCAGAAAAGAACATCTTCAGTATCTGCTCAGCCCCAGAGCTCATCCAGTAAGTTCAGGATTATGCTGAGACTTGGTTTCATGATGTCATGAATGGATAATGACATCTATACATACAAGGAGGAAAGAGGGAGAGGAGGGGGAATGGCCATAAAAACAAGAGTAATGCTATGAGAATGGACACCTGTGCTACAAAAGTATCCGAACTTTCTAAATAAACATACATCCACTTATTTGTCTGCTTCTGTTCATTTTGTTGTTTTTCCCTCAACTAATGACGCTATCTACAAATTCAAGATCCAGTTGTCTAGTTTTAGCTTTTATATATCTCTACAAGTGCCTTTGCTAGGTTTTATATCACTTGGAGTGAGGGATGTTTACACATGTGAACTCAGAGAAAAGAGTCTGTCTAGCAGCTAGTTCCCATCATTGAATTGGGAGTGGACAAAGGATACAACTAAGCGTCTATTCCGTGGACTATGCCAGGAACACGAAGGTCGTATCAGGAGAATGTTGACGCTTGCTCCACTGATGCTTACAGATGATCTAAATCTTCCTTTGTGCCACCAGGATAAATCATAAGAACTCTTCTTCAACAACTCACTTCTAACTTATCCCAACATTACTAACGATTTTATACCTGAACTTGACTCCTCTGTCTAATTGGTTGCCTTAGAGCAGTACACAGGAAATCTTCCTTAACTAAGTTTTTTTTCTGAAAAAGAACTTTCTAAGATCTCACCTTCTCAGATCTTCTCTGCATCTAGGCCAGCAACTTAGACATGATCTGCCAATTTATTCCTATTTCACTACCTCACAGATTGACTAAGTGGAAACAGGTAGTATTCGATGCCGAATTGAATACAGGGCACTGGGAAACAGGATTCCTGATCTCAAACCCTAGCACAGGCTATAGAGTTCACCTCTGACACCTGCTAAGGAGTTTGAGCTATTACTAATTTCTCTATGCTTGAGTTTTCTTTTTTATACTAGCTACCTATTTTTATACCCTTCAACTTATTTCATTCACCTTCTTTTGCCCAATCTAGTAGAAAGTTACCTGACAGCATCCAGAGAAACTGCTATGCTTCAAACACTAGCATGAGACTCAGGCTCCCAGGACCAGCAAACAGCTCTTGAGAGTCCTCCCTCTCCCTCCCTTCCTTCCTTCCTTCCTCCCTCCCTCCTCCCTCCTCCCTCCTGTCTCCCTACCCTCCTACCTTCCCTCCCTCCCTCCTCCTCCCTCCCTCCTCCCTCCCTCCCTCCCTCCCTCCTCCCTCCTGCCCTCCCCCTCCCTCCCTCCCCTCCCTCCCTCCTTTCCTCCCTCCCTTCCTTCCTTCCCCCTTTTCAGGACTCCGAGGACCAAATTGGGAGCTGCGGATCCAATGTGTCAGCTGAGTTCAAGGCAAACACCCCACTCACTGTACTCTTTCTGAACTTCAGCCATCTTTTCTTTTTTTCTTTCTGAAGCACAAACATTTTATTTGGAGGTTTGGAGAAAGGAGAAGGGGAAAAGAAAGTGAGAGAGAGAGAGAGAGAGAGAACACATCTCAAGAGGGGGTGATGTGGGCGGCACCTGTGCTCAGGCACCACTTGGACTCCCGCAGCATCTGCGCCCATCCTTTCCTCCACATACAGAGAGCTCCTCTCCAAGAATGGGAGGTGTTCAGGGATCCTAAAGGTCTCTTTTGCTTCATAAGCTCTGCTACTTGCACACTACATTGGAATGGAAACTTTATAAGGATCCATTGGTAGACTCTTTAGTGTGCATTAAGTAGTATCCTTTCAAGTATATTTTCTAATTAAGTTTATAGATAGTCTCTAGAAATTCATGTTTCCAGATATGGGCACTCATTCATAGTGGTGCATGAGGAGGATGATGAAAGGGGGTTGGGAGAAGGTCTAACAAAATATTTACTATTCTTAAAAATGAGCTACTAAACAGGACAAAAGCAGATTAGCTTTTATAGTAAAGAGGAGTAAGGTATGAGAATGAGAGAGAGAGAGAGAGAGTACGCAAAGGATAATGAGTGTTCTGTCCTGTACAGATAACGTGGTGCAGCATAAATTACTGACAGCGAAGGTTAGTGTAAGGTAAGTGACACCTTCAAAAACTGAATATACATGTCATGTAGGTGATATTAGAGCAAAATAACATTTAATTTGAACTGCATCCATCATCCCATATGCTGTCCCATCCCAATTTGTTCCATTCTTTTCTGTAGCAAAATTATTTTCAGATATTACCAGTAAACAGAATCTTTTGGGTAAATATATACTGAGAGAAAATAACGCAGAGGGAAAGGTCAGTGTTACTGTACAGCACTTACATCACAGTGGGTTATTTCAATGCTGAACTGGAAATGTTATAGCACATATAAATTTATATTTAGGAATTCTTCTACACTATTTATTTCAGAAAAGGCACTTTCTCTCTCTTTGAAGAACTGTAGAAAATAGTCACCAGAGCACATTACTTGGACTTCTTCTTTTCTCAATTTAGATTAGGAAAATTTAGTGTAAAAATTTCAGAGACTTCCCCGGGCCGGAGCGATAGCCCAGTGGGTATGGTATTTGCCTTGGCGCGGCCGGCCTGTGCCGGCCTGGGTTCGAATCCCCAGTGTCCCATATGGTCCCCCGAGCACTGCCAGGAGTGATTCCTGAGTGCAGAGACAGGAGAAACCCCTGAGCATCACCGTGTGTGACCTAAAAAAAAAATAGCTTCCCAGGGTCTACATTTATTGCTTTTCATTTCTGTGATGCTTTGCATTAAATACTTACAAAACACATGTTCATTGTCCTTTCTGCTAAATAAACCTTATACTCATTTCACTTATTGCAGCTCAATGTAATTTTCATTGGTCAATAAAATATGGAAACCTATGTTTTCTACATCTGGGACAATCTTTGAATATGCTTATTTCTTTGTATTTTATATCCATTGTTCTCATATTTACTTGGTAAGATCATGACCCAGTAGTACTTACTTCTTCAAATTTGATTACAGAATGAGAAAAGTCACATCGCCTAATTGAGTGGAACCTGTCAGCTCTAGCTGACTTGCTGATCTCAAGCAATAGACTTGAGCAATAGACCAATGCTTGACATTGTAAGTTAAGACTTTGCATTAGTTATTGGGCTGTAACAAATTACCATAAACAAAGCAGCTTAAAAATGCATATTTTATGCCTCGCTAGATTAAGTTCAACCTGAGTCCCATTCAACCAAAATCAGAGAATTAACAAGAGTGTGTTATTTCTAGGGGTTTATGGGCAAAATTGTTTTCTTGTCCCTTTCCAGCTTCTAGAAGTTTCCCCAAATTTCTTGACTTATGACTCCTTTATCCCCTTCCTATATAATGATATCGTATTTCTCCCACCATCCTGCCACTTATATTACCATTGATTGCCTTTTTTGCCTTTGTCATTCATTACGAAGGGCCATATAACTCCACTGAATTCATCAAAATAATTCAGAATAATCAATGATCAGCTAATCAGCTAACTTAATTTCCCGTTGTGTATAATAACATTTTCACAAAGTTCTAGGCATTAAGGGCATCATTGTTACTATTGCTTTCTATCTGGTAATATTACCAAAATTGATATGACAGGAAAAAATCAATTAATTTTGAAATGAACACACAATTCCAAGTACTTGTAGTTCTTTGAAGTGATGAGGTAAACTATAATATAGAACAGTATTAACCTGTGACCTGGCTCTAAGCCTCATGCTACCTCTACTATATTTCTTGGGAAACTCAGTTTATTCTATTCTTCACATTCCCCTACTATAGGATGAAAATATGAAACTTTGTGTTATCTCTTAGGGTATTGAATGAAATAATATATTTTATATTCTCATTTTTCTCATCCATCATTTTTTCTGTAATAATATCTACCCAATTTGGTATATAGGTTGGTAAGAGACACATCAGATTCAACTTACCCTAAATTACCTTTATATAGACTAAGTCATATTTGTCTATGTGCATCAATTTGTTAGCTTGTAAAAATTCTGTGCATATAGATTAGGCTAATTAAATATTCTATTGAAAAAGGAACTATAGCTTTTAATGACCCACAATTTCCTCATTTCTGCACCAATGTGAACTGTAAAAATATTAAGTAATAAGTGTATAAAATTAAGGTTTCAATTTTCTTTTGTTTAAATGTTCACTATTTACATACAGATATGTATAAGCCAGTGTACACTTTTATTTTACATTGTGAAAACTCTCTTTTGTTTTGTCTTCCATATCAGACATCAGAACATGGTTTTGACAATTCTAAATTTTCTTTTTTATAAATATATATCAGGAAATTTTTTTGGAGTGAAAATTTGAATTGCCTTTTTCTTTTGTTGGAGTATGAGGTTGGTGTTCATTGCCTGTCTATTTTGGCCAACTTCTAAAGACAACCATAGCTAAGTAAACTGCTGTCTGTCCCATTAGCAGATCAAAAATCTTCCATTAATGTCTGTGGGATGGAAGAATTTATCTTACCACTCCATATATGTTCATAAGCTATAAGAGCATTATACATAGCCAGAGTTTGCATATTTCTAAATCTTTTCTTCTTTTGCCAGTATTTATAAGATCACCTTTTTAGGTATAATCAAGTAGGTGCATTTCAAAACATGACACACAATTATTGTACTTGTACAGCAACAGATTCACATTTTAATATGCTCATTTCAAGAGATCACCATTTGTTGAGCACAAGCTAATTTTTTATGTCAAAGAAAATAGTATTCGTTAACAATGATTTCCACGGTAATATAGGAGTCAAGAGCCATCCCATGGACTTTGAAATTATGCTATGTTTTGCTAAATAGAAATATAGGAATTAGTTGAAAATATGCAATTAATAAACCAAAAGTCCTAGGAACTTAAAATTTTGCACGAGGAATAATTGAACATTTATGTCTAGTATGGTGTAATGGTACTTAGTACCTCCCAAGTACTTGACTTTGTTTTGTGAATTAAACTAAAAATTAATATGTATTAAATTGAAATGTATTTATACTATTCTTCAGTTCTATTTTTTAAAAGTAAATATTTATTTATTTATTTATTTATTGTTTGGGGGCATCCCCCTGCCTTGCTCATGGGTTACTCCTGGCTCTGCACTCAGGAATCATTTCTGGCAGGGCTTGGGGACTATATGGGTGCCAGGGATAGAATCCAGTGAGCCATGTGAAGGCAAGTAACTTGCATTGTACTATCTCTTCTGTCTCTAAAAGTAAATATTTTAATGTAGTTTTATTTGATGGTTTGAATTTAGTCAGCTTGGACAGTGAGTCCACACTGCAGGTTACCTTCCCCGTCCATTGTACGAACCCAGATCCACATGGTTCTTGCTGATGCTTGGGATCCTGAGGCCACCCCGTGAGCCAGCTAGACACCCCCGGGAGACCCGATGGTCTGCATGGCAGAGCCTGGCAAGCTACCCGTGTCGTATTTGATATGCCAAATACCAGTAACAATTATAGACCTCATTTCCATGACTTGATGGAATGGTTGATGGAATGGCTCTTTCCATCAACCTTGATGGAATGGCTCTTTATGTTCCTGGATCGAGCAGATGCCCTTGGTCTACACTAGCATGTGACAGGACATATGGAGATGTTACTGGTGCCCTCTAGAGAAAATTGATGATCAATCGGAAGACAAGTGATAACAAGTGATATTTGATGGTCTGGAGGATGACAAATGGCTTAGAGCACTTACTTGTCAAATGCAAGGTCATGAGTTCAATCAAACCCTAGTGCTGCAACATGTGCAGAAGATGATCAGGACAGTTCCACTGTTTGTGATTCCCCAGCTGGAAGGACCAAAAAGATGACTCAATGACTTGCTAGTGCACAGAAAGCAAGAGTTATTTTATTTCCATGAAAGTGCTAAAGAGACTTTGGCTATTCTATTATCTGGGGTCCCTAGTGAGGGAAAACTTTAAAAACAGTTGTTCTTTTTAGCTTACTTTGATGTTAACTATTGAACTCACAGTTTCATTATAGTAATCATTGATTCAAAATTTTAGACAAAAACTATTCTAACAGTAAGGAATCAATCATGGTGCCGTCATAAAATGTAAAAACACAGGTATGTGTAATTCCTATTGTATTAAGAAATATAAACAGTTTATACATAAATCACATTAGAATATTTATAGAAAATGAAGTATATAAATGGTAAAAGAAAGCACAGAAGTGAATAAATTTTAAAATGTAAAGGAGTACAAAATTCAGAAGAAATTAATTTGCTACACGTTTCTTTAGGAGACTGTTGCAGTACATTGTTGCCCACAGCTTCTGCATCTTGTCTGGAGTTGCCTCCTGCAGGCCGCTTCGTAGATGGGGCAGGAGGATAGTTTGAATGTGGCAGTATATCTTACCATGTATTCTATGTTAACCAGTATAAAGATTTTTTTTCTCATGCTGCCACAATCACCGTGGGACTAGCTAGATCTTATCAGTATATTTACCTGGCTACGTTGGACCTCTAAGTAATTAGACCAAAGAGAAATGCTGTTTGCCTCCATGGAAGCACACATGACTCTCTAATAAGTCTAAAGGCAACTATGAGTGCCTTTATACTTATTGGTCTAATACAAACAACTATGAACTAAAGATGAGAATCTTGTGAAGACTTGGAGAAATAAATTCCTGGCTTAAAATATGCATTAGTACGGATGCTTGCCTTTGTGTTCTGAGATATAGTTCATCTCAGATGCCCCTCCTACACTCTGCCCTGCAGGGATACTTCTAAGGCAGATCTTGACTGGGCAGCATTAACATTTCAATGGACCTATGAGGTCCTGGGAGAAGTTATCTGAAGGAAATTGACCCCAACTGCTTCCCATTGGTGTGGGCAGTCTATATTGAAAAGATATAAAAGCTGTAGCCTGCTTTCTTCCACCTCTTTTTCCTTTTGCTTTTTGCCTTTTCTTCCTCCTTCCTCTCCTCCTCTCTTCCCTGTTGGGCGTAAACACATGATAGAGGGCATCTGGGCCTAGGATTCTAAACCTACACGTGGCCAGGGCCCAGCCAGGAAACCAAAGTCCTGGGTTTTCCTATTACTAAACTGTATATCAGAACCTGTGAGAGTAAAGCCTTTTCAAACTTTGCTGGATTATCTCATCTTTCTCTGCCCACCAGCCACTGATCCCCTGGGGCAGAAGGGGATCCCTGACCCTGCTCCCAGATTTGTCGGGGTGCCCAGCATTCCCCAACAAGTGGAGGTCCCACCAAGATTCCTGCTCTGCTCCTGGATTTTGTCTGGGTGCCCACCCAGCATACCCAGACAGGAGATAGTGAACTGAGGAGTTTTGTAGAATTTTCCATCGATTCAGCTGTAGGTTTTCTTAATAGTTTGTAAATCAGGGATAGGAATTAGACATGTATATTTATTGCTACTGAATATTACAAAATATGTACCTATGGACCGAAACAGAGAACACTGCCACCATCTCACCTGCTTCCTATCACTGGGCAGTGGTACTTTCAAAAGCCCTGAAGTGATTCTGATATTTATATTGGATTAAAGATCATTTGTCTGGTTCAAACCCACACTCATATTCTTCTGCCTCTTTTGAATCCCCTCTACTATCCCCATATCCTGTGTCTGTATCCCCACTGTACTGCTCACAGCATTTAGCTCTGAAGCATGTGCACAGCCCTACAGGAACTGCACTCTTGTAGTTGGGCACACATGTTGTCGTTGCAGTACTTGCTGGAAAGAGGGGTGCACTGAGAAGCTCACTCAGCTGCACTGAGCACATGTTCACACACACACGCATCTTTTCAATCAACAGATCATACCTGGCTACAGTGCGGCTGGAATTTTTTTTTCTGGTTCAGGATCTGCAGACAAAAGACTTCAACAGGACCTTGTAGGATCATGCTTAGCACATGAGGCCGGCATCTGATTTCTTGACCATAGGCTTGCGAGGCAAGAATTCTACATCACTGAGCTATGTGTTCATCCCGGCTCTTAATGTTTTCTTCTCTGAAGGCATTCTCTTATTTGCTTACTTACTTGTTGATGTTATTTTATACTATTCAAGCATCGTTTCTTTCATATTGAGTAGAGTTGATTTCAAAAAATCTGTTTCTTGTTCTTTTGTCTTAAAATATTTATAATTATTTGACTATATAATACGTTTTGGTTTCTACTGGTTTGGTTTTATATTACCCATTTATAAAATTTTCACTTTTGTGAGTATACATTTTCAAATATAACTTTTCATTTGTCAATCATCTTTTCTTTTTCATATTCTGCGTGAGAGATTATTCTGTATCTTTCTCTCCCTGACTCATTTCACTCAACACCACACTCTTTAGATCCATCTATGTAGCAGCAAAATGTATGATTTCATTATGCAAACATGTGCTCTACCATAGAGCTACAACATAAAAATACTTTTTAGAATTTTAATGATAGTTTAATTACATGTATAATTATTATTTAAAATACTTTCCCCCTCTAAATTTGGCAGCATTTGTCACTGCATTTCAACATTCAATTTGGGGGAAATAGGTTTAATTCCACTTACTATACATGACTTTATTATTATCATCTTTTCTTTGGAAAATGTTCTGATTTCTTCTGTGTCATCAGATTTTTGAAATTTTACTAGAATGTATTTGTGATATGCACTGGAATTAAATCTCTGCATATACTGTCTGTGCATAGATATTTAAATAGGTTTGTGTCTATACACAAACATGTATATATATAATAAAATCTTTTTCTATGTTTTTGATGTTAATTGTTTGCTTTTAATCCAATTTTATTGATTCACTTTTCTTTATAATACTATAATAGTTTGGAGTACTGTTGGGTTCCTTTAAGAGATTTAAGAGATTCCATAAAAGGATGGCTTTTACTTCTTAAAGGGGTGACCTATATCCAAATTATGAGGATATATAAGAGTTGGAAAAAACAATTGAGGAGTCAACTGAGACTGGGTTCTCAGCCTGGCTGGCAGGAGTGAGTTGGAGGAGCAGAGAGCCTGACAGGATAGAGAGTTAGAGGAGCAGAGAGAAGGGTCGGCTGAGCTTGCTTAAGGGCAGAGCAAGGAAATAGTTTCAGAAAGTATTAAAGGAAGTTCAGAGCCTCTGGACTGGTTCTGTGCCTGATACTGTCAGTCAGGACGCACAAATGTAAACTGACAGAGTACAGGCTCTTAACTCCTCATACCTTTATACATAGTCTCGCCATAACTACCACCAATTTCTGGTACCTGCACTATCCAGTTATTTCCCTGTTCTTCTAGTAACAACCATATTTTTTCACAGTCTAAGAGTTATTTTGTTTTATTTTCTGTTTACTTGCTTTGGTTATTTATAGTTGACATATGAGTGAAACAACTTGATCATTTTCTTTTTACTTCCTAACCTACTGCACTTAACACTCACCTGAAACTCCGTCTACTCTGTCTCATAAGGCAGGACGTCATCTTTTTTAAATTTGTGTTTTGAATGAAGACCCAACCCATCATAGCTCTCTGGTTATTCCCAGCTTGGAGAAACATGCAGCAGCAGACACTGAGCCCAGTAGTCCCAACTTGCACAGCACACTTGCCAGCTCTTTGAGCAATCTCCCTGGCCCACAGTTCAAAATTATTAATAGCAGAAAATGTTCCATTAAGAAATATGCTGATATTTCTCTATCAAGTATAGAAGTTCCTGCTCTTTTGGATTTTTTTCTGTTACTGGCTTTAATGAACTTTTTTTATTGATTTATTGGATCACCGTGAATTACAAAGTTGTTCACAATTGGGTTTTAGTCATACTGCCTTTATTGAACTTACGCCTTTCTGTATGAATCAGTTGACTTTGACGTCTGATACTCATTTATTGTATGAATGTTATAGATAAATTCTAATTTTTGATTCATGCAGCTAATCTGGAGTCTTTTTTAGGTGGTCGACGGTGGGGATACACCTAGTTTACTCAGGTCTGACTCTGGTCCTGGGCTCAGGTATCGCTTCTGGTAGGGGGAGCATGAGGATGCTGGATTCAATATAAATGGGCTGTGTACATGGCAAACACCCACTATTCCACTATTTTGAGTCTTTTGAATTTTCTAATATAGATCATTCAGATTTAGGGCAAACATTCTGCCTGTCTTTCTTATTTAATTAATATTTTGTTTTGCATTAATGCACATTTGATGGAGTTCAATGACTTTTTTAGTTATTTTAAGTTCACTGTTTATTAGTTTCTTTATAGCTGTGTCATTAAATTTATTTCTGAGGAATATTTTTCTGTCAATTAATTCAATGTTATTTAATTTAATCTTCTTTGGGGGTTGGAAATTTGCTTTGTTTTCAAGTGTCGGTAAGTGTGATTGTTTATCTTCTTCATGGGTGTATATGAAGGAAAGTGTTGATTTGTCAAGGGTTTTCTTCAATTACTGCCTTACGTGAGGAGGACCAGTGTGGGTATGAAATCCCTTGTTTCCTTTCTTTTAACAACCATCTTCATTAGGTAAATGCAGCAACTGGTAGTGACCCTTCCTCTAGGGTAGCCAACAGAATATACGACTGTTGATGGCTTAATCTGGAGCTAGTCCACAGTAGGAACCGCATGACAGGCTGTGTTTGCTAAAATTGCCAGTGTTCAGAGAAGCATTCACAGCATCCAACTATTTGGATTCCTTTCAGGGATCCACTAGTTTTCTGTAGAATTTGGTACCACCAAAGTTCTGTTTCTCTCCATGCTCTGTCTATAGTTTGGACTATAGCGGCCCGATTTCCTTTGTCTAGGTAACAATAGGAGCTGGACAGCCCTCCACTAATACCACTTGTTTTTGGTCATACGCTTTAAAAACCTTGGGTGCTTGGCTTTAGCAACAGAGTTCTGGTGATAAACTGATGTGAGTTGAATGGGATGTATAATTACCTTCTAATTTTTTAAGTGGTCTTTCCCTATCATGGCCTTTTCTCTGTCTTGTGAGCACCTTTTTTAAAAATTTTATCATATCACTGTGAGATAAATTATTATAAACTGTTAATGTTTGGGTTTCAGTTATACAGTATTCCAGCACCCATCTCTCCACCAGTGCACATTTCCCACCACCAATGTCCCCAGTTCTATCTCCCCACCACCTGCATCTATGGTAGGAAATTTTCTTCTCTCTTTCCCTCTCTCTTCTTTTTACAAATTGTGGTTTGTGATTTGCAGTACGGACACTAAGGGGTTATCACAAATATATCTTTACCTACTTTCAATACTCAGTTATTGTCTAGTATTATCATTTCCAACTATTGTTGGGAAACTGGTCCATTCCTTCTCTATCTTGCTTAACTTCTATCCCCTATACACTTGTGGTAGATTCCAACCATTGACAAGTCCTCCTGACCCCTGTTTTCCCTGGCCTTGCATATCTCTCTCTCTCTCTCTCTCTCTCTATATATATATATATATATATATATATATGTATATATATATACATATATGTAGGACTTTAACTTTTTTGGTGATATCATTTCTGAGTAAGCTTCTTTTTATCCTTTTCATACCTCACTTACTGTTACAACTTGACAATTTTTAAGCTCTCTTAAACTCCTGTAAAAAAAGTAAATTTATTCCCTTCTCCCTAAATGGCATGACCAATCCCAACTTAGAAACTTAACTCTAAATATCTGCAGGGCTAGCCACAATGTAAAAGAAGAGGGAGAGAGATGCAGAGACAGAGAGAGAGATACAGAGAGAGAAAGAGAGGAAATGGGGGCACCTCTATTGAGAGAGCCTGGGGGTGGATGGGAGGGGGTGGGGTACATTGGTGGTGGAAATGGGGCACTGGTGGAGGGATGGGTGCTGGGATACTGTATTACCAAGAACCAATTATGAACACCTTTGTAATTGTATGTCTCATGGTATAATAAAAAAAATTATAAAAAAGAAAAAAAATTCAATGCTACAACCTAACAAATGAATGATATAATTTATCTTAAAGGGTTGTTATTAAAAAGAATAAATATGTGGCTAAAGACTTCTTCCAACATATTATTGTAGAATTTTGTTTTAGAAACAAAATTATGCCCTTGACAGTTCATTAAATGTCAAAAATGCTATGATTCACAGGTCACCATGCCTCGTGTGTGGTGTCAATGGGTGCCTATTGTGCAGTGCATTTAGCAATGGTTTATACAATCAAATTTGACAATATAAATAAAAATAGACTACTTCTATTTATTTCCACAAAAAAAGAAACATATTATTCTGGAGTTTACTTAAATAACTACTATTTATAGAACATTAACTTAGATATATTTAATAAAATAATCACTTATAAAGTGATTTACATAATCGATTACAATAAACTGCTTTTGTTCTTTTTCTAAGTTGACCTGGTCTTACTCATTCTCTATCTTGAAAATGTCAGAACTTTCAGTATTTATCTCCCCTTGATACTTTTTGTGCTAAAAATATTTGTGTAGTACCTTTATATCATTACCAATGATAGAATGAGTTAAAAAATTGTCTGACTAGGGCCTGAAAAGATAATACAATGGGTAAGGCACTTGGTCTTGCATTGCAGCCAATCCAGTTTAGATCGCTTACATCAAATATGGTCCCCTGACGAGAGCCAGGATTAATTACATAGAAAAAGCCAGGAGTAACCCCTGTGCATCACTCAAACAAAAGAAAGTTTTTGAGATCTTAGTTAAAAAGGGAAGAAAGGATAGAATTAGAATTGATCCATTTAAGACTCTGTGTAGTCAGGAAAGGATCATCCTAATGAGGATAAAATCATTAAAGGGAATGCTACTGAAAGAGTTAATATATTCACTGAGATCAAGTATAACCCACAAAAATCATGTGACCATCTCAATGAACAGGGAAATGTGAATATATAATTGAGAGTTATGTTAGTTGCCATTCTGATCACATGATTGAAAGTAACCTCACTAATGTTGGGCCAAATGATGTCTTCCTCCTAATAGAGTAATAGGACCTGCAAATTCTTATTGCACCTAAATAAAATAATTTATATTTAACTTGTTGCTTACTATTAATTCCTGGGGCTAACTAGTAAAAATGACCAATGAGAAATGTATAGATCCAAAAATGTGGACCCTTGCTTATACCAATCAAGTTTCTTCAAAATGTCGGATGATAGATGAAGAAGAAAAGTAGGAAGCATGATTCAAATTTGATTCAATCAAAGTTCTCCTTACCCCACACCTAAAGGGCTAAAAATATTTTCAGGAAATTTTAAGTCTAAGTTTGAATTTTTAAGCTATCATAATGATGTTTATGTTACTCAGAGTTCTAAGAATTCTTCAACGGACAAAAATAGATATCTATACAAACCCTATTTTTGTCCACTAGAGAAAATTGTGTATAATATGTTTGTATGAATTTATGTACATATACAGATATGTATATGCATATATACAGATCACTAAGATCAGTAGACATCCCATTGTTCATCGATTTCCTCGAGCGGGCACCAGTAACATTTCCATTTGACCCTATCACGTGCCAGTGTATCCCAATGGCATCTGGTAGTTTCAGGAATACGAAGAGCCTCAAATATTCGTTCATGGTCTTGACGAAGAAGTGTGACCATCTTGTAAGTGGTTGGCCATGTGATCTTTTGATGTCCCGTGGGATCCAGTCGGTAACGGCTCTAGTCCAGCGGTCATCTCCAAATCACATTTCATGTCCAGCCCATCTGATTTTCGATGCTTTGGCAAATGACACAGCGCCCCTGACTCTGGAACAGAGACAGAGGTTGGAACTCCGGATTCCTTCTCTCACTTGAGTGTGGCGTGATATTCCAAGCATAGCTCTTTCGATATCCCTTTGGGAGACCTGAAGAGCATTCTCATCCTGCTTTTGTAGGGCCCAGGTCTCTGAGGCGATGTTAATGCAGGGAGAACAGTGGAGTCAAAAAGATGTGCCCAGAGCTGGAGGTTCTTTGTCTTTTTTTGCTATTTCTTCAATGCAAGATACACATACTTATATATGCATATAAAGAGAGAAATATATTTACTTTAAAGGTATTAGCTCATGGAGTTATGATGCTTAGTTATTTCAAAATCTAATCAGAATGATCAGCCCAAAGATGGTCTTTTAGTAAAAGCTCAAAGCTGGCCAAATTTCTTTGCTGGGTTAGACTAGGCTTCTGTTTTATCTGTTTAAACCTTCAACTCACTGGGTGAAGTTCCCCCACACTATAGACAGTGTCTTGCTTTATTCAAAACCCACTAATTTAAAAAATAAATAAAAATAATGTTTCCTTTTGGGAAGTGGGGTGTGCGATGGGAACATGGCCAGCTATGTCAGGGTTTAATCCTGGCTCTATGCTCAGGGATTACTACTAGTGGGGCTCAGGGGACCATGTGTAGTACTGGGGATTGAACCTGTGTTGGCTGTCTGCAAATCATGCATTACCTACTATACCACTTCTCCTGCCTCAAAATTAAATATTATCCTAAACCATTCAGAACATGCTCTATGATATACCTAGAAACTATGTGGCCCAGCCAAGTGACACAATAAATTAACCACAGTGTTGTAATAACAAGCTAGCTATTATTATCATCATCATCATCATCAATATTAGAAGATCCATGCAGAAATATTTGGTGATATGTATATATACAATTACAAATACATATACACACCTGTGTTAAATTGTTTATTCTAAAAAATTAGGTATAGAAAACTAGAACTTTGTTTTGTTTTGTTTTGCCCCACTCTGGGATGCTTAAACCATTGTCAATTTGTATAGTTATAGGCATCATATTAAATTCTAAGTGTGCTGTTAAAATTGTAAAATTAAGTATGCTTTTTATTTTATTTTTTTAATTTTTTTATTTTTACAATTACAAAGATATACAATTAAAAAGTTCATATTTGGGTTTTGGTCATACAGTGTTCCAGCACCCATCCCGCCACCAGTGCCCATCTCCCACCACCAACGTCCCCGGTTCCCTCCCCCTCCCCAGCCCTCCCTATGGTAGGTTCTTTATTTCTTTCCCTTTATCTCTCTTTCTCTTTTCCTTCCCCTCCAGACTATAGATTGCACAACATACATTAAAGGGTTATCATGTGTATCCCTTTGCCTCTATTTAATGCTCAGTTCTAGGTTGGCATTAGTACCCTCCGACAATTGTTAGCACACTGTTCCATTTTCTGTCTTACCTAGCCTAAATTCGCATTACATGGTTGTTTCAAAATAGGCAAAACACCTAAATTATACCCCAAATTAACCCACACTTAGTGAGTTTTAAAAATAAAGAATATAAAATTATTAATTCTTATTATGTTTGATTTTTTCAACACACTCACTGTTGCTCAGGGGTATTCTATTCCCCATATCTACTTAGGGTTTGCACCCAGTAGTACTTGGGATCGTGGGTGCTGGGGATTAAACACATTAAACTATCTCTTTGGCCCCTAAAATGGTTCATTTCTGGTTACTTTCCACTCTAAAATTTGCCTGCCCAATAGATTTTTGACTCTTAAAAATGCTTAACTAATATAATTTAATTTGAGTGACTAACTTCATTAAGATATCAACTTACTCTTGGAATTTCATAGAATACAATAAGCCAAATGATATATTTCTGCATAATATTATTCTTTTCATATTCCAGAAGATTCATTTGAAGTATGTGTAGGAAAGACATTCCAAATAACAGTGAAAAAAATCTCTTCTTTCTAGGAATATCTGAAAAGTATAACACTAGGTTTAACACACTTCCTTTAAGTCTATTCTGTGTTTCAGCAAATAAACTTTTATGTTAAAGAATATTTTAGTTTTATCCTCAGATTTTAAATTTCACATTGAAAGAGTGACCAGCTATAAGAATGCTTACTTGATTTACAGGTGAAAATGAAATTCATAAAGCACAATTCACGTAATTGTGAAACAGTCAACATTCGTTTAAAAGTACTAATAGATTCAGATAAGGAGATTTTTAAAGTTTTTAGAAAACTATGCAGTTCTGAAATTGAAAATTTATATTTACTAAGAATTTGGCAGCCAACAAGATAGTTTAGGTATTAAGGAAAAGTAACAATTTTAGAATCAGAATTTCTGTTTAATATGAAACAAGCACATGCTTGTTAAGATAGTACATTGGTAAGACATTTTCCTGCACAGGGTTGATCCAGGTTCAACCCCTGGCACTTCATGTGGTTCCCCACCTGGTCCCCCAGGAGTGACCCCCTTAGTGCAGAGCAAGGGATAAGCCACAAGAACTGCCAAGAGTGGCCCAAAAAGCAAAAATATAAAGAATGAGAAAAATCAATATTCCATCACTGTTTAACACAATAATGGCTTGTAGCATTACAATAATTTAAATATAAAAATCTTAAGTTTGATGCAAACCTTAATACTGTCCCGCTGGTTGAAGTTGCTCATGACTTTTTCTGTGTTTTTTCTATTACGCATTCTCTGATTGCCAGGACTAAATCCAGTAGGGTTCAGAGAAGGGATCTACGTACCAATTCATTTTTATAACAGAACTATTATTTAAAAATGTTAATGCTATTTTCCAGATGAGAATTTGTTAAGATTTATTTTTCATTCCGTGCTTTTGTTCAGTTGATACCCAGATTTTCATGTCAGCTCTGTATATTTTTTCTTTTAAAATTCTGAGGACATGCTCCTAACCTTATTTCTACTTAAATAAAAAATTTTATGCACAGCCCTTTCCAGCACCACACACTGAACCATTATCCCAGTGCTGGTGCCTCACATCCATTCTCCTTGTGTGTCAAGCTTCCTACTCAAGACCAGATCTCAGGTCCTGTTGCCTTTCGACATTTAATATTCCTTATGATGTTTCTTTATGAGAATGAATGTGCATTTGAGAAAGACCATTGTGTCTGTCCCTTTACTCCTTTTTAATTTCACTTTGCATGATTTTCTCCAGTTCCATCCATTAAGCAGCAAATTGCAATATTTCATTTTTTATATGCTTTTTTTTTTTTTTTTTTTTGCTTTTTGGGTCACCCTGGCAATGCTCAGGGATTTCTCCTGGCTCTGCACTCAGGAATTACTCCTGGCGGTGCTCGGGGACCATATGGGATGCCGGGGATCGAACCCGGGCCGGCAAGGGCTGGCCGCGTGCAAGGCAAACGCCCTACCTACTGGGCTATCGCTCAGGCCCAAGATTTCAGTTTTTTAAAGCTGGAAAGTATTCCATTGTGTATATATCTTTTTGCCTAGTCATCTGTTCTTAGATACTTGGGTTGTTCGGTATTTGGGCTAAAGTGTACACTGCTGCAGTGAGCATAGTAGAGCACATTTTTTTTCTTTTTTTGGGTCACACCCGGCAATGCTCAGGGGTTACTCCAGGCTCTGCACTCAGGAATTACTCCTGGCGGTGCTCAGGGGACCATATGGGATGCCGGGGATCGAACCCGGGTCAGCCGCATGCAAGGCAAACGCCCTACCCACTGTGCTATTGCCCGGCCCCTACATTTCTTTTTTGAATAGAGACTTGGAGTTTGCTTCTTTCAGTATCTTCATGTTTCGCTCATATATTAGAACAATTAGTCTATCTTCTTTGGTTATTCTCACAATCTATATTCAACTACTTATGAAACATGTGCAAGGAAGTAAGAGATAAAGGATATGAAGCTTTTTTTTTTTTATAGTGACATTCCTAATTTTTCTTTCATAGATCAAGTGGACATAGAACCTTAATAGAGACCTGAGGGCTTTATACTGTCACCTAGTGGTGACTGCTTTTCTACAAACCCTTTAATTTTGACAGAATTGCCATCAACATACAGTATTTAGTTATTTGATATATCCAGTCAAATAATTTTTTCTGGAATGGCTGCTTTTTTGTAAAGTACTGTTCCAGGCAAGCACTGTGACTCAACAGAAAAAGAATGTGGAAAAAAAATTTCCAAACCAAATTTTCTGCCCTTAGTAGATTTTATATACTACTGTAATATGTTCTTCTTCTGAAGGGAACAGTGTGCTAATAATTGTCGAAAGTGCTAATACCAACCTAGAACTAAACATTGAACACAGGCAAAAAAGATAGACATGATAACCTCTAAATCTGTGCATTGCAATCCACAATGTGTAAGAGAAGAAAAAGAGAAGAGAGAAAAGAGATAAACTGCCACAGAGGCAGGCTATGGGAGGGGGAGGGAATCGGGGACATTGGTGGTGGGAAATGGGCTCTAGTGGAGGGATGGTTCTGGAACACTGTATGACTGAAAACCAAACATGAACTACTTTGTAATTGTATATCTCACGGTGATATAATATTTAAAAAAATGCTCTCTTTTCTTTAATAAATGGGAGAAAAATGATAATGATGTATTTAGCAATATTAGAAGCATAGGAAACATATTTATATAAAGTTGAAACAAATTAGATTCTAGAAGTAGAAAACTAAGGTTGGACAATTGTTCTTAGGGGTGAAGATGTTCAACTCTGTTTTTAATAGTGATGCAAAATTCTGGAAATATAGAACTGATAGAATCTAAACCATTCAGAACTTTAGACTATATCTAAATGAATTTCAAGCAAGTGATTTAAGTGGGGGTTCTACTTCACAGTACTCTAGGACAGTAATTTATCTCCTACCAAGGCAGTGTTAGCAGTTCTAAATCCATGAGTATTCTGGGACCACAAAATAAATATACTGTGAATAACAGCCAGAATTTTTTCATGGTAAGTAAAAATAAGGAACATATAATTTGGGGTTGTAAATAGAACAAGCAGCATTAACTATGGTTTAGTATATTTATATGATAAAGCTAGATGTAGATGCAAGTGATTTTTTTACTTTTATTTTAAATCTTATTTATTAAGACACTGTCATTTGCCAAGTTCATAGTTGAATTATGTTCCAGCATCAGTTCTACTACCCAGTAGAATTATCACCCAATTTTCCTCCACCAGTGTCCTCAGGTTCTCTTCTCCCCACACCCAGCCTGCCTTTTGACAAATTCATTTTTGTTTGTGGTTGTGGTTTGGATCTCCTGCTTTCATTGCTATTGACTGTGGTTTGGATATAGAGCTATACCACTCTTCTATATCACAGCATGTATCCAAGGTCCCTAACTCCTCCCCATCCACCTGCCTCAGTTACTTCCCATCTACCTCTCCAGGTATCCCTTACTTATTATATTGTATTTCTTCTTTGTTTAATGTTGTTTCTTGGCCTCCCAGGCAGTGTCAAGAGACTTGGGGGCAATTCCCAGCAACGCTCGCTCTTTAGTACCAGGTGCAACCAAGTACCATCCTGGTTTTACTTGGGGATCCCTAGAGGCTATATTCAGTGATGTTCAGGATGTTGTATGCTGCTGGGATTCATCCATAGCAGATGGACCCTAAACCGTGTATTACCTTCCTTTTGCTTGGTTCATAGTGTAAATGTTGATGTTATAAGCTTCATTCAGAGAGCCTAGAAACTAGGATAATTTATAGGAAGTGAACATGCCTCATGTCCAGATCTTAGTCTCTGATGTATTTAATAAAACAAACTACAGATTTTAGAAAAACAACCAATTCAAGGGTTATGTTGGAAAGAGTAAAAATAACCTAAAACAAAGTGTGAGATCAGAAAGCCTGCAAGTGCCCCAAGATGACAATGTATTGAAAGAATACTGAAGCTAGCTTGGGTTCCCAGAGGCTACATTTAAGATAATTTGCACAACATAAGTAATAATTGTGATGGAGTATAATACACAAATTAAGTTAAATTTCAGCACTGATACTGGTATAAATATATCATGGAATATAATATTAAAACAATGTGAGGTATATACTCTTCATCTTAGGTGAATTTAAACAAATAAGAAACTGCAATTTAAAAAACTACTTTGTGAATACCATAGTAATAATTATTATAAGCATGCAACATGAATGGATTCTAAAATTAATGGAAAAGTACAATCACACAATATTTTTATCACTTCAAAGAAGTTCTCCATAAGATATTTATTCACTATAAAAAGAAAAATTGTGAGGGGCCGAGCAATAGCCCAGCAGGTAGGGCGTTTGCCTTGTATGTGGCCGGCCTGTGCCAGCCTGGGTTCGATCCCCGGCATCCTATATGGTCCCCGAGCACCACCAGGAGTAATTCCTGAGTGCAGAGCCAGGAGTAACCCTTAGCATCACCAGGTGTGACCCAAAAGAAGAAAAATAAAAAATAACTTTTTTTTAAAAAAAAAAGAAAAATTGTGGAGCCAGAGAGATATAGTGCAGTGAAAATATGTTTGTCTTTCATGCATCTGTAGCAGATTTAATCTTTGATACTACACACGGTCCCCTGAGCACTGCTAGGAGTGATCTCTGAGCACAGATCCAGGAGTAAACACTGAGAAAAGTTTTATCTGGCCCCCAAACTGAACATGGAAAAATACAAGAGGAAAATTATAACTCTCCAATAGATAAACCTGCCACCTTTAGCCAAGTGAGCAAAGATAAGATCTCTAATAATGGCACTGTGATGGAGCACACAGAAAAGGGAATAATATCACTTAAATGGCATCTCGGTCAAAAGAGCTCTTGAAGTGAATCACATACACACAAATCAGACACATCTAAATTGAAATATGTATTACAAATTACTGGATGATCTGTATGCTTCTAATGCTTTAAGATCATGAAAAACAAAGAAATAAGACTATCTAAGTTTAAGAAGACATGGTAACTAAATGCAAAGTATAATTCTGGTTAGATCTTAGATTTTTTAAAAAGAGCACTAATGGGGCAATTGATTAATTTTGAGAATTGCATATTAATTAATAGCATTTTTAATTATCTGCAATCATTGTATTATGGTTATGTAAATTTTTGACTGGTAGCAAGATAGAAATCACACAACTTTATACATATGAAATTGTTTAAGTGTGTGTTTAAAAATTAAAATCAAGGGGCTGGAGTGATAGCCTAGTGGGTAGGGCGTTGCCTTGCACACGACCGGCCCATGCCAGCCCAGGTTCGATCCCCGGCATCCCATATGGTCCCCAAGCACCGCCAGGAGTAATTCCTGAGTGCAGAGCCAGGAGAAACCCCTGAGCATTGCCGGGTGTGACCCAAAAAAGCAAAAAAAAAAAAATAAATAAAAAAAAATTAAAGTTAAAATCTAAACTATTTTAATTACAATCCTTTATATTCAAAATTGAATTTTCTGCTAAACTCAATAAGATATAAAATATGTAAATTTATCATTTTTTCACACATTCAAACCTTGCATGATTATAGGAACTAATTTTGTTTGAGATCATCTCCAGAGTAATAGAATAATTAATAATGAATAATTAACATTTTTATAACAGGAACAATGTTAATAGTCAAGTTAGCTAGAAAGTCAAAACTCTAATACATTTATAATTGTAATTATAATTTAGTGATCATTAGTTTTCAAACTTAATATTACATCAAAAGCACTTAGAGATTTATTAAATGAGAAATCTTTACTAGAGAAGCTACTGGAAAGTGGCAGAAATATTCAGATTTTGTTGAATTCCTAGAGCTTGAATATTACCTGGTTTTACATTAAAAGTTATAGGTGCTATATCAATTAGATCTTTCTCACTCACTGGGTCTTTCTGTTGTTGTTGTTGTTGTTGTTTGTTGTTGTTGTTCTTGTTCTTGTTTCGAGACTATGCCTGGTGGTGCTCAGTCTTACTATACAGGCTCTATGCTTTGGGATTACTCCTGGCAAGGCTCTGGGGACTATATGGGATGCCAAAAATCAACCTAGGTTGGCCACATGCAAGGCAATCTACCTACCTGTGTACTATTGCTTTGTCATCCCCCCCAATAGGTCTTTCTTACCAAGTTTATCACTGAATTCTTAGGTTAAAAGTTGAAGAAAGTATTTTCAGAGCACTGGCAGGGAATGGAAAGAATAATTATCACAAAATATTTCCAAACATTCTTCTACAAAAGTCTATACTCAGAGTAAAAACATTGACAAACCTTTACCTGAGATAGAAGAGTTTCTTCATGGTTTCAGCTTCCTCTATCCTTCACATTTCATGTAAAAATAATTATTTTTTATCAAAAAAATATTTTTTGATTTTTTTTTGTTTTGGGGCCACGCCAGGAAATTCAATCAATGATTAAGTATTGTTAATCAATGGCATATCAATTCAGAAATAAAATAAAAAGGAATAAAAACAAAAAGGGGAACAGTTAGAGTAGGTGATTAAATTGTAAAATTGAAAATGGAAGCAAAGCATGACAAGAGAAAGCAAAAAACACTTATCACAGGTTGCATATGAAGGTCAAGTAAAACACTGAGATTTAATTAAAAATGAGAGCATGCTCTATCACCAGCACTTTCCTACTGTGCTCAGGGTTACAAAATAACCATAATTATAGACAACTATTTGAGAGAACTACAAACAGACCATCTAAGATGAGTAATAATTTATGAAAACTACAGACAAGGAAGATGCAAAAGTAATTCACTAGAGAAATATGATGCCTCTTTAATGTATTGCTATAGCAAACATTAAACATAGCCTCACTTTTACCCAGGTGGCCCTAAATATTCACACTAATAGGAGCCATATTTACTTTAGTTACTATTACCTGATACAAGAATTCAGCTTTTTGTTTGGGTTTGGTTTGGTTCTTCCTTTTAGGAAACACCTGGCAATGCTCAGTTTAGTTTTCAGTGAAAATGTAAAGGCACATACCAAAATACACCTCCAAAATTCAGAAGGCAAAAGTCATTAGGCTCTGATAGATATAACAAAGATGTTCAATTATCATATAGGAAATTATCATAGCTATGATGAACATGTTAAGCATTTAGTAAAAAACAAGTAAAATAACATGCAACAGAGAGATGGAAAGTCTATGAAAGATACATAAGAACATGTTAGAAAAATTTTTAAATCCCTCATAATGAAAGTGAGTAAGGCTTTTGTGGTTTAATTGACTATGAATATCAAGAAAATAATCACTGAGCTTGAAGACATAGCAACAGAATAAAAAAAAATCCTTTCGAAGGAAGCCCAGAAAATAGCAGTTATCTGATAAAAAATACACTCATGTGCAGCTAAGCATTTAATATTCAAATTGTGGAAAAATGACCAAAAGAATATCTTGAAAGAAGCCATAAAAGAAAACTACCCTTATTTATAGAGAAATAGGAACAGCAATCATTGTAAATAGCTTGTATAAGATCACACAAACAAACAATATATATAGTGATTTTTAATAAAGCACTGAACAAAAAAGATGTATCATTCTAAAAATTTTATCATGGATAAAGAATTTATCAGGGATCATTCCTAGCA